>SNQN01005436.1:0-17017 GCA_008642245.1 Bassia scoparia | reverse complement strand
TGTTCATAAATAGTGGTGATTGAACATCTAAATTCTAAATGCAATGTTGGAGTATGTAAGAATTGGTAAACGATGAAAGTACAAAGAAAGTTGTATTCCTTGACATTTGAAAATTTTAGACTTGAAGCATATAGCAACCAGAGGATTGTTTGGCAATAGTAATTGTGATGTATGGTGGTTGCTAATGTTTATCGACTTCCGTGCCAAAATGATATTATAACTACTTCGTATTAAAAACGAAAGTAACTTTTAGGCAAAAACCTACTACTACTACGGAGTAGTAGCTTTCGTCAAAATATTTGTCTCACAAGTACTTAAGTGAAGCAAATATTTTAAAACGGAATGAGTATTAATCATAAATCGTAAAAAAATAAATGCAAAAAATAGAATATTTATGAGATATAAAATATTTATTTGTTATGAAGAAAATATATTTGGTCACAGCCTGTGAATCTGTGATAGCATACTAGCATAGCATCGAAATATTTCACATTGTACCAATTCTCGTTACATAATACAGTATAGAGTAGTACGAGGCATAGGCACCATAGAGGCAAGTTTCATGTGATAATGAACTCAGACGCCTGCATCAAATACGGGAAGCCATCAGCCACTGTAGAAGCGAGTATCACGAGTACATGTCTTCGAAAAACCGAGGTTTAAGAATTCCAAAAGCATAAAGCTATGCTGATGTTCAAAAGCATAGRGACAAATTCACACAAGCTTATTCATCAAGCATGGAAATACTGTCCCTTTAGACACTATAGTCATTGAACATGTATGCAGACATTCTAAACCAAGCGAATATTTATCAGTTAAGTGTAAAAGAAGCAGATGAAGAATCAAGCAGTAACTAAGATGAAAAAAACACTTCTGCCAGCAAAATCAAAAGAATGCAATACATAACCCAGGCGTGTGGGAAACCCAAGCTAGTTCAGTGGCCTTCATGCAGCAAAAAAAWTCATTTCTTTTGTTTCATTTGTCGAACTCCCATATGACGCCTCCATCCTCTGCAATCGATTCAAGGAGTCAATTTCACAAATAAAAGGCTATATCACTAAGGTTAAAATAAACACAAGGATCACTGAAAAGGAAATTTGCTATAGCGYGCATAAGCATATTCATAGCGGGCATTTTATGAGTTCAAGCAAAACAAATTGAGATGTAAAACTAAAGCCTTTTAAGGAAAAGGGTTGATTTATACGAGAATGCCATAAGGGCGTAAAATATACTTCGTAACAAACATCAGCAGAGAAAGACATTGTTTTGTTCATTTGTTGTATAAATATGTATACTTCATATATATCCTGTTCTTACTAGAATACTTTAACAGATCGCATTTAGGAGTGTCGGGAGGTAACTAACTCATAGGCTGCCATCAGCATCGGTTTAACTCACTTCAAGTTTTACAAATCAACATCGCTCCAATGCATCTAAAGAACCACCTGAGCTGGGATATAGAGGGTTTTGGGTTGGATAAAGAAGCCTTATTTTTTTAACCAAATGCAACAACTATTCCTACTCTATAACAACGATAAATAAGAGACATATGCTCGAAAGATTTATGCTTTTATCCGGTATGATCAAAAGGCTAAACATAGCAAACTTTCAAGTTTCAATTCAGTTGTAAATGGGCAACAGTTTCATCTTTACTCTGAAGCAGAAGGCCATAAGCAAAAGAGTGTTTTATAGCATTCCATAACAAGTCATAAAGCAATCCAATCAAATATACTTTCATTACACAATAACCAAACAAAATTATAATCAAATTTGCAACTAGACATTGCAAAGGCATTAAGGGTGAGATTCATTGTACCTTTAACTTTCTTGTTAATCCAAACTTCCAAAAGCATGCCAGCACCAACACCAGCTACAATAAAGGAGCCATAAAATGCAATTGCAGAGGGTATCGACTTCCTGGGAAGGAAATAACATTCAGGGATCTGTCTAAATTTCTTCGGAAGCCGTTTCTTGACAACTGGTTGACCGTTCTCCACCTTATCGCTGGCAGCACTCGCTCCACTACCCATACTCTTCCAATCCACATCTTTCAACGGATCTTTCGCCTCTTCCCCAGCCATTATAGATAGATATTCACAGACAACTTTGCTTCAAACTACACCTGAAATCACCATCATTCAACCAAATTTGCTAGTTCTGAGTTTTGGACATTAAATCATGATATTGCTCAAAGTGCGCAATGCAGTGACAGGGAATAAAACAGGCATAATAGCTCGTTCAGACATTCAGTCGTAAATGGGACTAAAGCTTTGATTGATTGAATGAACGAACGAACAGTTCGTTCAGACATTTAGTTGCATCGCTTAAGATCAATCAAACAGGTAGCAAAGCTACATAACTTATCAACTGCAACACAATCAATCAAATATTGTGCTAATTTTCATGTACATTTTACTCAAAACTTAAGCTTTAAGTATGAGTGAATCCAGCATGAGGCAAGTTACATTAGAGATCACACATATCAATCAAACTGAGGCAGTTTTTCTTAAATTTCCCTTCCAAATTAAACTCCAAATGCTTCAAATACTTGAATTTCAATCAAATAAGAGTGGGTTTGATTTATTACACTACCAGATTCGCTGAGGAATTTCATCGAACACATAGAAGGCAAATCATCAATATTGATCGTTTTCATCAACTTCAACACATTTCAACCCATAATTTGTAAAGATGAAGAAGAATTAAGMAACTCAATGAAAGACTGAAATTCATGTACAATATTCATGATTGAAGCACAAATTCGAAGAACCAACTTCTGAAAATAAGAGARAAGTAAGAACATTTACCGAAGAAGAGGAAGCCGCAAAACAAGTGGTTTAGCAGTAGAAATTCTAATTTTCGCGAACAAATTAAAGTCGTAATGGTCAAATACTCAAATGATTAGGTTTAAATTATCAAMTCAATTAATCAATTGCATTGGATCGGAGTAAYAATGCCCGCCAATTTACTGGTTTGATGATTCTGTAATATTGGTTTGGCCCGGACCCGATTTTTGTCAAGTGTTTTGGGATCGGTTCGGATTACAAATCGAAAATTGTTAAAAATCGCTCACATTTATTTCAAGAAAAAGACCAAACTACCCTTTTTCCGCTGCTCAGTGCTCACCCCTTTCTCACTCTTCAAAGTTCGAACCCTTTCACCACCATCCCACTCAGGCACTCACACCGTCTCCCACCGCACCGCACTTCTCTACAACCTCCCTTCCTCAGCACATGTCATCGGATATTTTTTATGAGTAGTTTTAAGGAATGATATACGCATTTCATTTTAATGATCTTCTTCTACTATATAAATTTTAAAAATTAGAAATGCCGAATATCAATTCCTGTGTTCTGTCATATGAATGATAATGACTCACAGTTCCTGTTAGTTTTTTCAGTGCATCGTGTTGTTTCAATTACTTTGTATCATTTTTGGTCCTATTAGATTACGATTAAGTAACGACTAAGCAATATATTTGTTATAGTAGCCCTAATGCCCTAATGGTCTAACAAGTTGATTGAAGTCAAACATGGCTATCTACTACTCAGATATTCAAACAAGATAAAGTGATATATTGTTTGCCAAAACACATTGAACCCATAGGATTTTATAACCACCCAATCATTTTTATTAAAACAAGTTGCTCATGAATAACTAATTTGTCTAGCTCGCACCATGTAACATGTGTTCATCGGGGCACCTACTATAAGCCATCATCAAATCGTAATAGTTGTTTTCTATTCATCTTATCATGCTAATCGGATCCAACCCATGTGTGAATTGTGATAGGGCTGATAGCCCAATCAGATGCCAACTCACATAATCCTCTACACAAATCAATTAGATAAATTGTAAATTTGTAATTAGTCACTAACTTGGGGTTTCGGGCTATCGTACTGTATGTGGCCGAAAAAATGAGGCTTGGGATAAGACTTTGCGGCCTAATATTTGGGCTTACTCCTCCTGATTTTCAAATTTTTGCCGGATTTTAGAAATCAAATTCCTTACATTTTAATTAATTTTTTGAGCCCGACTCGAAAAAATTCGCCCAAATCCGCTCTAATATTTCAGACTTCGGGCAACAATTGTGCCTCGAATTCAAGCTCGACCAAGTTCGACTTGATAAGTGTCTTATTTTTTGTCAAAGCTCGGACCGACATGAACAGCTCTACTTTAAATTGTAATTAGTCACTAACCATGTCAAAGTGTCACTAAAAGTGAAGACACGCTCATGTAGTCTCTTGACAAGAATCCTGCTGGCACCAGAACTGAGCTCAACAAATACAGTTTACCCTTTATCGCGCTTAATCGCAATTAACGCTCACCAAAAACCTTAATGGCAACTCTAAGCTTCAATTCCACAAATTTCAGAGACCAAAACTACTTTCAATCCAATGCAAACCCATCTCAAATTTCACTTCTTTTTCACAACCCACTAAAATCTCATGCACTCAACCTCACACAATATCATCTTCTTTCTTCAAAATCTCATCCAACCCGGCAATTACACCATCTCAAGCTCATCAATTCAGTCTCAGAAAGCTCAATTTCTCCCAATTGAAGAAGCTAAAACAATTGAAGATAAAATTGTTGTTTGATGATGATGATGAAGAGGTTGAAGATGACCCGACTGCAGAAATGAACTTCCTTGACGCGGGAATGCTGAACCCGAAAGTATTACTGAATGGGAGCTTGATTCTGCTCAAGCCAATAACTTGATATCGAGTGTAAAAAATATGGGAGCTTGTTGTTTGTGATGAGTCATTATCTCTTCAATATACCAAGTTTTCGCCAAATAATGTCATAAATAGTATCACTTAAAAATGGCCATTTTTGCCATTTGTGATGAATTGGGTGTGCCTCTTCTGAAAAAGTTAGGTTTTTCAGTGATCATTTTGTGATTTTTTTTCATCCAAGTTTCAATTTTTAAGGTGTGATGTTAGTTTGTAAGAAATGATATTTACTAGTTTGGGGTTTGGTGTAGGTCTCAGTTGCAGACCATTATAAACAAAGGCATGCAAGGAGCTTGGTATCAAACTGTTCCGAGTAAAAGGGTAATTTCATAATTCAGTTAATTTCTTATGATAGAAGTTCTTTTCAATTTCTATGAATTAGAGCATACATGACTTGTCAAGATAGGAAAATGAAGAACATATGTATGGATGCCTGGATGGTGGACTATTATAGTCTGTGTGACTTGAATTAATTATTGTTGTATTGGTATCAAGCATCTTCATGTCCAGTGTCAGACTCGGCTATCATATTGTGTCAAAAGCTCCATAACTATTTCTGAGTGTCAAGTGATATTAGTTTTGTTAGTGATTGAAGCAATTGAAGATAATTCAAACTTCCAAAGGATTAGTTTTTGTTTGAACTCAGTAATCGAGTGTCCGCGTTGATATATTTTTAAGCAAAGTCACTGGCAGCTGTCATCCTGATTTTTGCTCCATGTTTCGATTTCATGAGCAAACAATGGAAAGTATGTATGTGTGGCTTTTGACGTGCTCCTGTTTGTATGTCACTAGTCTAGGCTGAGTAGTTGATTCTAACACCTGCCATTTGATGCAGTGTGTAATCATTGTTTCTTGTTGGAGAACGGTAGAGACCATTTACACACGCCATCGCAGGCTTTCAGAAAGGAATCTAAGCCTCTTATGGTGTAGATAACCCTTTCCCAATGGACACTCTGAGAATCTGTTTGGAGAAAAATGGGCTTTTGTTCAGTTACCCTATTCAGTGTATATATCCATTAATTATGAGCATGCATTAGATTGTTATCTTCCCTATTTTGCATACGATAATTGGTAGTTTGGACACTGACTTATCATTCTTGCTTCCCTTTACGGTGCGAGAGGAGGTATCATTCCTGTAAGAAAAAGATTGCATTTGGAGCTACTCTAGATCTGGATTTGCTTGAATTGAGTTGATGAGAAAACGCTAATTCCGTTTAGCTGTTGCGTCATCACGTGCCAAACCTTTGGCAGGTATTATCATCATATTCCCTCATTACAGTAGTACTTTATTTCTTTCCCTGGTTGCCTGTCCACAAAGTGCATTATAAATTTGTTATTTGCAATTTTAGGTACTATCACTCTGCAGATCAGCCTGGTATTAATAATCACTTGTGCACAAAAATGTAGGAATATCGATAATTCGATATCATGCATCTTTAATATGTTATGACTGATATACTAGGAAGCTAAAATTATGTGGYTWAGCAATTTCCCAGACAGGGCTTGCTTCAATAAAATAAGGTGCCCTTCTTAGTTATTTGTAGTTCAGAGCTGCTATTTTTCTTGTTGTTCGCAGGCTGAGGATTGTTCGAGTGTTTGAGTGTTTGCCAGCTGAACCTTTTAGCATGATGTCCTTAACCCCAACGCTGAAGAGTCTATGTTGTTTATTTGTTGGCTTTGTTGCATTCTCTTGAATGCACAAAGAGATGATTCAGATTTCTATCATGGAAATCCTTTGCATGAACATAGGCTATGTTCAAAACGTCTAAATTTTTTTTATCTAAGCATATTGTGGTTGTTTTTTGTTCTTAGTATTTTCTTATCTTATCTGATTTTTTTAACAGTATCTGTTCTCAATTATTTTTTTTTAAAAACACTAGAGTGCTTAAATAAGTTGAACTGGACATTACTCATAGTTTCATGTCCAAATAGAATCTCTGGCTCAGAGAAGCTCCTTTCGGACTGCAATAAGAGACCTTATCAATTTGTCATGAATGTAGCTCTTAAAGAGGGTTGCTTCATTCGACTTCAATTTTTGAAAGTGTGTCATGGTCAAGTTTTACAGTTTTTTAAACCATGCATAGTGCAGACTGATCTGTTTGCTTGTTTTTCCTTCATCCTTGTTTCAGTTCAATCACTCGTTAACAGCTACCGTCTGTAGTTACCGGTTATTGGACCTGTTGGGGGTCACCACATTATATAAGTACATCATGTACCCAATTTCCCACTTAATACTCCAAACTGACCTGTGTATTAAACTGCAGCTTGGATGAATGGATTGGAAGTCTGCTCCATTGAAGCAGATACTGCTCGAGCTTCATTGCTCTTATCTGTGGGAATTTCAACCCGATATACATATGCAACATATAAGAAAACGCCTGTAACAACACAAGAAACCGAGGCATGGGAAGCAGCRAAGAAGGCCTGCGGAGGGTTGCATTTCCTTGCCATTCAAGAAGACCTAGAATCAGATGACTGTGTTGGGTTTTGGCTTCTTTTAGATTTGCCACCGCCCCCTGTATAATTCACACACCATATTATGAACCCTCAACTTTTGTGCCAACTTACCTGAGCAATTGCAAGAACCCATTCAATCCTTGAATAGAGCACTTTATGATCTTGCTTATCAAGATCACTTTTTAAACTACAAGACTAAACATTCACAGTAATCATATTCTAATCATCATCTACATCTAGAACATAACTCACTCTGTCAGATAAAGCTACCGTTCAGTATCTAAGTGCATCAATACATCTAAGACGAGATTTATTAACAAACAGTTAATTATAACTCTTACGAATGCACAATAATAGCTTTATCTGACATATAGACAAAATTAAAACTAATCCCCAAAAACTCCCATTTAAATGTTAAAACAATTGAAAACAGTTAATCAATTTATTTCTATGAAGAACACTAATACAACCATCAACAGACCAGTCAGTCAAACACACCCACCAAGCAAAACAACCAACAGTTCAACAATAGCGCCCGAACAGCCTTTTATTTCTGACACATTAATAATACATTGAAACTCCCAAATAAATGATCAGACAATGCAGACACGTAATTAACAATACCAGAACTGCTAATAAGAACTTGCCCATACAAAGAACAGATTTCGGCTTTGTTAAAAAAAACAGGGAAAAGAAAAATCCCTACTAGCATTGAAAAAACACTAGGATTAGTCTTATTAAAGATATCAAATCGAACCAACGGCCTTCAGCTCAACTATATGAATTCATATTCCTAATCATTTACAAACAACTGAAACCGACTAAAAACGCTAAACGCACTTCACTAAATCCATTAGACTTTTGAAGACTGAATCCTAATACCAGGACAACAAAGAAAACTAAAATACTTCCTCTTCACCTGAAATACTCACACTTCAAAAATTAAGAATTATCTATTCTAGCATGCCGTGTCTAACCCGTAGCCACGACATCTCCACATCACTGCAACTCCTAAACTTCAACTATCCAATTACGCCCTAAACCAGCACAAAGGAATTTTAATCCATCAGCTTTTAAACAGCCTCTCTAGCAAACTTCGAAAGCTTTGACTTCAAACTGCACATACTTAAGACCTTTAATCTATATGCTTTGATCAATTAGTCCTCTGTTCTCCGACAATGAATGCCTGCTTCCAATTCCAACGTCTTGCCCTTCCTCATCAGATCTATAACAACTGATGTCCCCTTCAATAACTACAACAAACCCCCTGTGCCTGAAAAAAATAGAATCGATACCAATTAAAACAACCCCATTTTACAAGTAGATCAATCATGCAAAAAAAGCAGAATAACCACCACATATTAAAATTAAGACTGATTAAACTTATAATCATCAGACCTAAACTGTTTTAAAAGGATAGGAACATGAATTCTACCACTAAGAAAAAGCCAAGGTAAAGCAAGGTTTGAAATACATGATACCAAAAAAAATTCTGATAGTAAACCACAAATCACCAAAACAACCAAGATTCCGACTCACCAGATTAATCGCACCTGGTACTTCTACACCTTTCCTACAGCATCTTTCCACTCTTCAAATCCTTACATCCATATTCATCATTAAATCATCTTGTGCTTCTCCCGATCTTCTTCGTTCATAAGTTTAGCTGTTTCTACATCTAATCCTCTTCTTTAGACCTTTACCCTGACAATCCTCTCTCCCTCATTTGTGAAGCCCAGACCGATAAGATCTTAAATTTGACTTAGCAAAGCCTTTACTCCTTAGCCGAGCACTAAAGAGGTGTCCCCTCCCCCATGACTGAGGTCTGTTGCTTCCCACACTGGCATTATGAACCTGATGATTCTCAAAAAATCTTCTCCCTTTGATTCTTTTTTTTGAAGCCCTTCAGTGCAGCACTGCCATCATGCATTTATTGACACTTAACATACTCTCTAACCCAATGACCATTCCTCGTAAATGAGGCCAGACTTCAATTTGCTTACCACTTACTTAGTTACGACCCCTAGTTTCCTCCTTTCATCCAAGCAACCATCAAACCTTATAACCTCATAAATTCCCACAAATGAAATATGAGATATAATATAAAAAAACCATATAGCAAACAATCCATCCAATATGAACAACATTGTCAAAACACCTAACCATACCAGCATCGAATTGATGTCCATCAAACCTTTTTTCGGTAATATCACCCCCTATGCTGACCACTGCTCATCTCCCTCCTGAAAACAATAATAAAACAAGCTATAAAAACTATTTTAATAAATAAAAAAAACATAAACAATACTAAACGAATATAAATCATTACACTAAAAACACATGCCACCTGACACCCAATCTAGAAAAGACAAAAACCAAGTTTAATCTTCACTTTAGAGCATAACAATCAATCTCTACCAGATATCAAGCCATAAATTTACACGTAGAAAAACAAAAGACCACAGCCAAACTCAACCTACCATTAGCAATCTCACATTCTCATTACATTATGTTGATTAATGAGCTTACACAAAATACTAGATAGATACAAAATATTTAAAGCACCGACATTACACACTCTCTCAAAAGACAGAAAATGTAAAACACAAAAATACAAAAAAAAAAAATGTTAGCAAAACAAGCTAGATTAGTAAGAAAATGCCATAACCACCACAATACTGTCATCGATTCATGCCCCTTGTACTGAAAATCAGACCTAGCGAGAATTGTTATGTTTATTAGTCCCCAATGTCATAACTACCTTGTCCCTTAATCGTCTTGCTTCTCACACAGTCCCACATCTTCACTAAACCATTCATAACCTTCTTCTTTCTGTAAACTTGCTCTTTGTCCGCATGTTTTTCCTACACCTCATCCATAGATTTGGCCTGAAACATCATTCATTTCTAGCACATCATTCTGTGAATTTGACTAAAACTTCCAAAACAGGACAACATACGACATGTCCTGATAGCGCTGTGCAACCCGTTTCTTCACACTCCCAAGTCTCGATCAAAAGTCTGCCATTAAACTCTTCGAGCTACATCCATATATCATCATCATATCCTAAATTTCCCTTTTTTTCCCATGCTTATTGCCAGATAGCTTTTTGCTAGAATCCTTACTCTTCTTGGAAAATCTTCCACAACTTTTCTCAAATATCTCCACCCCCCCAGCACTAGAAAATCATCTTCATCCATACAGCAGAAATGAATGAAAAACTCCCTTCCGACTATTGGGGCGCCAGCTTCGCCATCCAAAGACACCACTTCGGTTCCTTATTGAACTACGTTATTTTTACTTCGATTGCTTCATCTTTCTCCTTACAACCGATGCACGCTCAACTCTTCAATACGATTCACCTGATTCTTTAGATTTTAAGTTTTAGCCATGTTCATTAAAAGGATTGTGAAATATTTTAAAAAATCAGCAAAATTTATTTATTTTAAAAAACAAATAAAAGCATTACAAGTGAGATTAAACAAGGCCTACAAGCTCACCGGCCGTGGTACTTAGGCTCCCTACCACCCCGAATTCACCAGTATAGCCTGTTTTATGTTTTAGTATGTTAAGTGAACATCCATTTAGTAACCAGAAACTGATTTCAACTGTGCACGATGATGTAAATCAGAGCAACTTAAGGGGGAAAAAATCAGTGAGTTTATTAAGTCTTTCACCACCAGGCGAGAAAGGCTTCATCAAGCATTGCCAGCCAAACAAACAACTCGTGCTAACGAAAACGCGGGCGTATACTTTCTGTTGTTTTCGTCAGGCGCCCATTGGGAAATTTATTAACCCAATGACAACAACCCACATGGACTGAGTTAGTATTATCGCATCGAATAAAATTGGTCTAACATGCTACAATAACTTATCTATGAATTAAGATATAGGCTAATGTATCATTGCAATGCACTTGAACCTCTTTTTTTGTTTGTAGTATAATTTATTTCTGATGTTTTATTTTCTTGAAAGAGTGATATGCATAGTTTACTTACCAACTACAAACAAAACATTCAGGTGCTTATTTTATTATTTATTTAAATATTTAGTAAATTTGGCTTGCCTGATCTTCTTTCACTCATAGCTCCTCATAGAAGACGTTGAGATCTTGTTGGATTTCATGATTTCTGGGCCTGTTTACCTTGGTCTCTTTGCTTTTATGATCTCATTTTGCTAGTTGACCACCGTCTATTCATGCTTAGATATTCGACCTCTTTCGAATTTTTAGCAGATTTGTTTTGCCTTCATGAGAAACTTTTTAAAATTTGGTTCAACATGTTGAGTTAATCTCTTATACACAAAGATCTCCTAAGATGTATATGTATTTACCACTCAGGAGGCATTGGTGTCGAATGTTATTGTTACTATATTTTTATTAAATTTATTTATGTTATTATAATACATTTTTATAATTTATTATCCGTGATTTTTATGAACTTTGTCTGTATTTACTATATCTTATTTACATACTCGGAATGGAGTAGCAACCAAAGAACTCTATCAGCCGGTCACTGTTGCCGCCATGTAAGATTACCTATATTTGCACAATTTAACTCCCACCGACAATCTAATGTTTGTCGTAATCACTCCATCCTTTTATGTTATCGTTATTTTTAGAACCCTTATTACTGCATCTACCATCTGTTTTATTGTACTGGTCAATGAACCATTTGTTTTTTGGTATCACTATAAATCTTTTTAATAACTAACTTTATATACTAATTTATTTCATTTGTCAGAGACGGCCCAATTTCTCCTCTTTCTTATCATCCAATCAAAGTTATCTTTAATAGGTATTTGCCGTGTTGATGTATACAAGTTAGGTTGGAAGAAATACTGAAATTAAAGTTCTAGTTGCTCCTCATTAGAGCGTCAAACACTACGATACTTAGAGCATTAATAGGAACTGCCTTTTAAGTTATGATAAACACAACTTAACTACGTGATGATTTTCATTAATGTGTATTGATGTTTGTAACTATTAGTCGTATGCCCAGTAGCTCATGTAAAAGTTTGGTAGCCTTCTCGTTATAAACCTATGACACAAGCTGCCTAGATCAATATTATCCTGAATACACAGATTGGATTGCGAGAGAAGATTGTCATTTTCTGTTCGAATTAAAACAAGTAACTGCTTTCTTACATGATTCTACGGCTAGAATTTTTCGAAAATTTTCAACCTCCCACCTACGAAAGAAAGATATTTCTGAATCGATGTGGTGGTTGGTCTGCAATTTTGATAGATAGCTTGAATTTTGTGGCCTGGGGTTTAACATTGTGATAGAAAAAACAAATTGCTCCTAATAGCTCATTCGAGATTCAGTCTAGCTCAATGAAAAGAGCAACACTAGGCTATCAATTATGCAAGTGAAAGATATTTAACCTGATTCCATTTCACAACCACAGCACCCCTAGCACTTGGGAACAGAACTAGTCGATCAGCAAACCATTTAAGGTAGGCGATTGATCCTGTTAAATCTCAATGATCTAGGCCCTAAAAATAAATCTCATTGTATTTTCTAGATGATCTAGTCAAGAACTAAAGATAGTGCCATGTGCTGTTCGACAATATTACATCAAAATAAATCATATAGACGAGACATTTATACAGACCAGCTATTCCTTTAGAATAATATCCTGGTGAAAAAGTAAAGTTTCATAGGATCTAAGTTATTTTTTGGCGAAATATCCAGTTTTCGATGGGCAATTTTGTGTCCACGATCTGTTTTCATTAATTTAAACTTTCTTTCTAATCTTTTGTTTTTTGAACAATTCGTCGCAAGTACATCTCAATCTAGCTTAATATCCCCTAAAACCGATTCATCACTGCTTATATCCACTGAAGGATCTGGTTAAGAAAAATGAACTAAATAACATTAAAGATAATCGTCCCTTCACAAATTTTTACAGTTTTATAGAAAAAACAGAATGAGAGTCTCTGCACTAATTACTAGTCTTTATCAATTTATTCATGCTTACGTCTACAATATCTATTAAATTAATAAGTCAGTCATTATTATGAGAAGAATCTATAATAACTCAAGTGATCCCACATATTCTAAAAACTATAATCATACACATTTATCATCTACTTACTATTATCCATATTATCGATTACTAATATTATTTATTCCCGGCGTTCGTTATACGTATTGTATTTACAAGCGAGATATACCAATAAGCTATGTCTTGTTTGTGATGGCCGAGGCCGTCATCTTAGTTGAAATTGAGCAGAAAGATTCAATTGTGAGCTGCAGAACTCATTTCAACTCTGCCTTTATATCTTATTTTTTGCAGTTGATTCTTAAAGGTCAGAGTACAGTAGTTACAAAAAAAATCACATAGGGCGCTTACCCGCAATACTCTGATAACGTACTTAGATTTTTATTAACGATTGGAATAAGCAAAATTCTTTATCTGAAACTTTTGTAGCCTAGCACTCGAGCCATTTCTTGTGAGAGCGATTTTCTATCGCCTCCGTTGTAGTTGTTAGGCATTTGGATGCGGGTCATTCATTGTGAAGGACCAGAGGAAACATTTCTCTGCGAGGCAGAATTTAGGTCTAAAATCAAACAATTTGGGAATGGAAAACTCAAAAAATAGCAAAGGATAAAAAATATATAATATTAAAAATTTGATATATTCCTCGACCTTATGAGCGCTATTAGCTGCTGCGATTTGGCGTTGTGTTTTATTTTTAAACAATTAAAATGCACATCATCGTCTGTTGTCATAAACTTAGTACCTGTTTAAGTGAGAGGGACTGCTTCTCATTTGTCCTTCTTGTCCTGGCTCAACCCGTTTTAGCTTGAAAAGTCATATAAATTGTTTTTGTCATTTGTGTGTTAGGAGGTGGGCATTGATTCATGGTATTTGTAGGGTTTAGACTTGTTATGAGATAAATGACAATTAGTATGTTTCATTGATATCGCTCTAGCTCAGTGAGGGTGGCATTCTTATTATACTTCCAGTTACTTTGTCCATATAATTCATTTTACTGTTAGATAGTCATCTTTCACTGATATAGCGGATTTTTTTTTTCATTTGTCACCTCAAATGTTATCTATTTTTTAACAGCCAGAAAGTTAATAATTTTGTCTTGTGTTAAACTTGCAGTTTTCGCCTCAGAGGAATTTGTAATAATATTAATATTTTGAATTCCTTATGCCTTTTCCTTGCTCATTATTTACTGGAGTTTTACTCACTGGTTCTTAATTGATTTAAAGCATAATATTTGTACAAAACAGAAACTTGTTGGCTTTGGTGATTGAAATGGTTGGATCTGTTATGATCATAAAAATAATCTATGGTGCCACTAACAGAGGTCCAATTTATTGACGTATGACTGCTGGTTGTTGATGGATTCGATTCACTCATATAATTGACATATTACCATTTCAAATATCAGATATTTTGTCACCTTCACTTAATCTGGTACTATCTCATCTTGTTATTTATGGGCATTTATTTGGGATTTGTTTTTATTTCTCCTTTATGTAGTAACTCCAGTATATTCTATATCTTACGATGAGGATGTCTAAATATATACGCTATTTTATAATCCATAAATCTCGTAATGTCATCTTATGTATTACCAGACACTATTAAGTCGCCAAATCCAAAAACAACACTGATCTATGTTGGCGTTGACGCACGTTTATCTAATCTGTGAGATTTTTCCTTGTTATTGTACTTTCTCGTCTGTACAAGCTGATTAGTACAAGTCAAGCACCGTCTTACCTTTGCCGTTTCACTTACCGTCATTTTTCTTCATACGTCGAAGAATGCGTTATCAGCGGACATGCTCTGTTTTAGTTATCTCCATTTTTGGACCGGATCATAAAGATCTCTGTTTCCCCGACAGCGGACTAAGAAATCTGTGTGTGTAGCCTATCCTTTTGGATATAAGATGGAATTATGAATTCACCCCGACTTACTACTTAGCTTTGCCGACCAAGTTGAGCAACAAAAAGTGGAAACCTTAGTTGAATGGTGTAAAGGGAAATCCAGAAGCCAACAAAGGTGTGAGACAAAACTCCTTAATTTTTAGCAAAAGACAGGACCTGGGCTAGATGAATCCAATGAGTTTTCTTAAGCAGATTTTTTCCTACAAGATGCATGAAATTCGTTATTCCACAGAGTACCTGTCCACCCAATGATCCTCTGGATGTTCCCTCTTTGTACCTGTCATCCTGGTTCTTGTGTATTATTATGATTTACGCCCGCTTTTATTATAAATCAATTTGAATTTAATGAATTTTATCGAGTGTTTGGATTTCAATTATCCATGCAGTGTAGTCTAAATTTGATATTCACGCTCGGTCAGAACCAATGCGTTTTACAACTAGCAATTGACGCAGGGAGATCTGCTTTCTATTACGCGTGCACTTCAAAAAGTCCTAGTAATGAAAGAAGCAAATCGTTCCTGTGCATCAAAACTAGCTAACGAAACAAACACACTAACCAAGTAACTACAGCTAAAGGAGATAAAATCTACACCAAAACACTGTCTCGCAATTCACTGTCATCACTGATAGCAAATTCAACAAATCGACGACAGATCATACAATGAACAGATCCAAATTTCCTCGATCAACATATTATAATACATGATTAGCAATTGAAACTTCCCAAGTCTATGTATGAGCAAAGCTGAAACTCCAACCTTATCAGTGAATTTCCTTAGTCACAGCTGCTGAAAAAGTATGACATCGCTCAAAACCTATTAGCACGTTGATTGAATGGATATTTTCTTATTCTTCGACAAAGTCCCCGTAATAAATTCCACACTCTTTAATTAGTGTGCCCTACACTCTCTAATAATAACTAATAGATCTACAATGTAACACTCCACAAACAGCGTGACCAGAGAGCCGTCTCTTTAGCGGTATCAAACTGACAATTCAATCCTGCATTCATGTGATTATATATTATGGTAAGAGGAGTTGGCTATTTACGCCGACATGGACTTTTTAATATTTTTATGACGTCACTTACTAGATACAAAATGTAGCTTTAATTCTCAATTCTGATATTCAATCTTTTTCACCAGATTCTCATAATTCAACCTGAAAACAGGCGTCAATATCGTTAACAACATAACATATTTCCAGACTTAAGGCTATTGATTAAATCCAACAAGCCATATAAGAATTCAGCTTCAATTAGTTCCTTTGGTTTTGCAACATGGCCAACTACTGATTAAATGCCAATGCGCATAAAATCTTAAATAAATAAAAATATTGAAATAAAGTTAAAGTCAATCCATCATTAGAGATGCCCAATCTTCGAACCAGACCTATCGAATGAGGATTTCGTCTCTATGGCGCAGTCTACCATAGAGCCAATCTAGACACCGTGCTTTCATGCAAGGCGACACGCTGTTCTGGAGCAAGCAGCAACTCCTCCGCCTCCGACATCTGCTGGAGCAAAGAGCATCACGCATAGAGTACTGGCATCCAGATAAACTAGGTGCCATCTTCTCTATTACCGTTCAGAAACGACCGGCCACAGGCCGTGGGAATAGCCTCGAGCGATCTTGTTAGCTTTGTAGCCACATCACCTCTTTAAGGATCAGGTGCGCTGAGTTCGTAGGCCATCCTACCCTAATCAACACGATCCTATTTATAACCGCTCTTCTCTGTTTCTGTGCACATGTCTTCTTTTAATCAGGTTCACTGACACCGACTCATCGCAGTGTTACACCAGCCCGTGTGAAAACCCTAGCGCGCAGTTGTATGGTCTGTTTCGCTTGCTTGAATCGAAGAGAGAAGAAAACGCGGAGATAATTACACTGATAAATCGAGAATCAGATGATGTTA
>SNQN01005435.1:11504-32055 GCA_008642245.1 Bassia scoparia | reverse complement strand
TCCCTTGGCCACAGGAGAAAATTATCCCAGAGGTCTCTACATCAACTCACCCCCACTCTGTGAGTTCTATTCCTTCTGCTGATGAAATCCGAACTACCATTTTCAGCATGGGGTCTCATAAGGCCCCAGGACCTGATGGCCTACATGCTTGTTTCTTTCAAAATCATTGGTCGACGCTACATCAAGACTGAACCTTATACACATCTTATTCTTTGTTAAACCAAAAGGAGGAAAAATAAAGTCCAAATCATCAAATCATACAAAATATATATGAGTAGATTTTAAGTAGTTAAATATATGATCATGATTTAAAGCTAATGGCAGCTAAATTAATTTTGTAGCAAATGTAAAATTATCCCTTTTATAAGAGTAAATTATGTTTTTTCTATTAAAACAAATAAATTTAGTTTTTCCATAAATGAATATGCATTATTGTTCTATGACTTATCTCTTGTACATACGTGACTTCCTTTTGTTAAAGGTTATATGAGTCTTAATCAATATTTAAACAAGATTAAGGTTGTTTAACAAATAGTTGAATACTTCGTATTTAACTTTTCTAGTTGTAATAGGTGATATTCATACAAATAGTTGAATATTAAACTTTTCCAGCCCTGTATCTGAGAGCTTGAAATAAATGTGTCAAATATACTTTGTATACAAAGTACAAATATTAAATATATACAGTAATGTATGTACTCTCTTCGTTTATGAAATTCCTACTACAAAAATGGGCTAAATCACCACGCATATGATATCGGTTAAATCAATACACCGGTTCCTTAAGATAAGAAACCGAATTTTCCAAATAACCAGTTTCTTTAGTCAAACATCACAGACCAGACATGTGATAAACTGGTTTCTTATCTATTTTTCTTTTTAAAAAAATAATTAAAGTAGGCCCATCTTAGGATATTATAGACGAGGAACGGAGCAATTAGTCTCTCTAGATTCTTCTTTATCTGATCTTCTTACTTCTTCCCTGTGAATTTTTTTTTTAAAAAAATTCTTCCTTCTTACGGAGTACATATCACCTAACTCTACATTACTTCCTCGATCGTTTTCTTCAATCTTCATTATCCACCTAAAAAAAACTCAAAAACAAATCAAATACAAATTATGGTAGATATTCTTCTTCTGAAACATGGAATAAAGGTAAAGAGAAAGAGAAATGAATGACTTAGAGAGAGAGAGTGAACGACCCACCAGCTCCAACGCCCCAATCCCACCTAAACCACCAGATCCACCTTCCACTACCTCCTTCAAAGACATTTTGAGTCAGCCACCTAAGCTTATCCACCTCCTTCCCTCAACGAACAATCCACCTTCCCCACCAGCAGGCTTTGACTCGTAAACCGACTCCTTTATCCCCATCTCAACTGAGCTTTCTCGGGAAATCTCTGCCCCTTGGATTAATGCAGTTATAGTTAAATGTCTCGATGGCTCTTTCGCAGCGGACTATCTTAGCATGCGAATCCGAAAGCTATGGAATCTCGGACCGTCCATTCCAATTATTGGTCTCGGTCATGGCTACTACCTTGTAAAATTGTCCAATCTCAAGGAACAAGAACGAGCTCTCACTAACGGACCTTGGTTCATCAATGGCAGTTTTTTGTCCTGTTCCCCGTGGAAACCGGGATTTCGACCATCGGAAGCAGAGGTGGTTGAACCACCGGTTTGGTTTGCTCTGCCTGAACTACCAGTCGAATTTTGCAGAATTGAAATTCTATAAGCAATTGGAAATAGTGTTGGACAGTTTATCAAAGCGGATTTGAAAGGGGCGGAGCGTGATAGAGCTAGATTTGCTCGTGTTTACTGCCAAGTCTTCCCGGAAAATCGACGGAGCCACTCAGTGTGGCTTGGCAACTTCAAACAGCAAGTGGTTCTCTGGGAAGCACCCACAAAACCCTCAGACAAGAGCCAAAAGGAGGCAATTCCTGGCAATATCTCTGTCACCACCACCCCTATGGGTGAGGGAGATGGTGGATGGACGGAGGTCCGCCGGAAAAAGAAGCCAACAAAAAGTAGTACCACGGGAAATCCAGTTCAAAATAAGTCTTGGCGCCCTTTGACTGATAAAGGTCAAAACTTTGAATTTGGGTCAACAAGTAATACTGAGGTCTCTTATCAGACACGTCCCTCCAGCCCACATCAAACACGTGTCTTTACCCACATATTACTCCCCAACCACAACTTTCTGAAATCAAAATTTCATCTTCTTTTCCAAAGAATAACAAACCACCGACATCAAACCCCTCTTCTCATGGCTCATCACTCCCAGGACAAATCAATGGATGTCAAGGTAATTTGGTGGGACCTCGACCTGCACCGGAAAGCACCACCGACCAACCCTTTTTACAAGACAAAGCTATCTATTCCTCCACAAAACCCACTCCAGCCAATCCACGTGTTTTGCACAGAGGATCACGAGATCCTACTCAACCTCGAGCTTCCGGTGTGGACACTGCCGGAGTACCAACTGAACAAGGTACGTTATTTCAGGCCCAACCCAAACCCGAACGGGCCTCCACTGGAAGTCAGACCAATTGTCATCAGGAAAATACTCCGAAATCCTTCTCTTGTCCCTCCTCACCTACGAAATCTTTTGATGACAGTTCCACGATCTTCCTCATTGGGTCCGTCCAGCCCAGACTTGGTTCCCGCTCACTTACCCGATATCTCGGATATCGAAGAGGTAGATCAAAGAGTGCATATCCTGGCTCATTGGTTTCTGGCAAAGGATCCAAGAACACTAAAAGCAAACGAGATCTTTCCCCAAGAGATTTCATTCATGTGCGACCCAACTCCCGTTATCCCGTCGTCAAGGGAGAACTGCATTTTGACTTATCCCAACCTCAGCTGGCACTTCGAGAGCTGGGGGAATGCGGTTTGACTGATGAGGACACACATCAGTCACAGGCAAGTTCACTTAGCCATTGTCTGGAAGGACAATCCACGGAACCAGGGGAGATTGTTGACAATTCAGTGGGCTTGCAAGAATCAGGTATTATTCAGCGACCTTTTGGGCAGAGAGATAGACATGCTCGGACACTTGGACAGCGAATGGGAGGCACGAGATCGGCTCCTGGTTCACCCTCAAAAATTCATGACGACATTGTCTTGGAACACTAGAGGGCTGGCGAGGCCAGCTTTTCGAAGGAACTTCCCTCCACTTGGTTCAAACTCATAAACCACACTTAGTCATTCTTACGGAGACAAGAGTGGGGGAACAGAATACTAAGGAGATCTTGAAGAAATTACCTTTTGACAGCAATGCGAAGGTCCTGCCTGTAGGTTACGCTGGTGGCATTATTGTTTTGTGGAATTCGGACAACATTTCATTAACTACCATCAGGACAACGCCTCAAAGCATCTTCGGCTATGTCACGGTAATTAATGAAAATTTCTCTTTTTTTATTAATGCAGTCTATGGTAATCCAAAGTTCAAATTGAGATGTCTGTTATGGGATGAATTGTTATCTTGCTTGCCTTTTGTAAACAAGCCATGGCTTATCATAGGTGATTTTAATGAGATTATTGAACCGAATGAAAAATTTGGGGGGAGAAAACCTTCGATGCATCGATTAGAATTATACAGGGATTGTATGGCAAACTGTGGTATGGTTGATGTTGGTTTCTCAGGCCCTAAGTTCACTTGGACTAACAAGAGGAAAGCCCATCCAATCATGGAAAGAATTGACAAAGCTTGGATCTCTGACTCGTGGCTCCATTTTTTTCCCAATGCAAATCTCACACATCTTCCCCGTGTCACCTCTGACCATGCTCCAATTCTCTTCAAAAACACTACTCAGCAAAGACATTATCGATCACAACAAAGACTTTAAATTTGAACCAATGTGGGAATCTCATCCTGAGTTCAAAAGCTTCATTCAACAACAATGGGATTCTTTTGGGGGTGTTGATGTTCCATATTGCCTTCAAGTTATATATTAAACCAAACATATCCCTTTGGGCTAGGGAGGTCTTTGGCATCTTGGCACAGAAGAAGCGCCGACTCATGGCAAGATTGGGGGGCCTCCAGAGGGAGTTATGCAACTATCCTTCATCCACTTATCTTCACTAACTCGAAGAACAACTCACTTTGGAGCTTGAATCAATTTACCATGAGGAGGAGGAATATTGGAGGGTTCGAGCAAAGAGTTAATGGCTACGCAATGGTGATAAAAATTCCTCTTTTTTCCACAAAGCAGTTCTCATCCGAAGAAAATCAAACAAAATTAGCTCACTCAACGACCTAATGGGGAATGAGCTTCATGATGAAATGGATATTGAGGAGCATATTCTTAACTATTTCCAAAACCTTTATTTTCTCTACTTCTAAGGATGATGTCCCTTGGCCACAGGAGAAAATTATCCCAGAGGTCTCTACATCAACTCACCCCCACTCTGTGAGTTCTATTCCTTCTGCTGATGAAATCCGAACTACCATTTTCAGCATGGGGTCTCATAAGGCCCCAGGACCTGATGGCCTACATGCTTGTTTCTTTCAAAATCATTGGTCGACGCTACATCAAGATGTAACCTCATACATCTCCCATATCTTCTCCTCAAAATCAGTGCCTTCCATACTCAATCAAACAAATGTGGTCCTAATTCCAAAATGTCATAATCCATCCACAATAAAAAAATTCCGACCCATCAGCCTTTGCAACACACTTTACAAAGCTGTCACAAAGATCTTAGCCCAGAGAATCAAGCCTCTACTATCTTCCATGATCTCTCCAAATCAAAATGCTTTCCTAGAGCATCGAGGACCAGACACTAACATGATTGTTGCTTCTGAAATTCTTCATTCAATGTCTCATAAAAAAGGTGCAAAGGGGTGGTTCGCCTTCAAAATTGACCTTGAGAAAGCTTTCGGCAGACTAGAATGGGACTTTGTCAGATCTTGCCTCTTGAGTCTTAATTTTGATCAAAACTCTATCGATCTCATTATGAATTGTGTATCCACTGCTGAAACTTCAATTCTCATAAATGGAAGAAGAACAAAGTCTTTTCACTCTTCCAGAGGTATTAGGCAGGGGGACCCTTTATCCCCCTACCTCTTCATTATCTGCATGGAGTGGCTCTCTAGGTTGATCCATGAGGAATGTCAATCTGGAAACTGGTCTCCTTTCAAGGTTGGTAGGAGGGGCACTGAGATCTCTCACCTCCTCTTTGCGGATGATCTCCTTCTATTTAGGGAGGCCAATGAGGCCACACTATCCTCTATGTCAGATGTCCTTGATCTGTTTTGCTCTGCTTCTGGCCAAGCAATTAATAATGGGAAGAGTAACCTCATTTTTTCCGGTAATACTCCAACTTATATGAGAGACCTCTTCCAATCAACTCTCAAATGTGCCCAGTCTGATGACCTAGGCGTTTACTTAGGTTTTCATCTCTCTCCCAGGAAGCCCTCAGTGGCCCAATGCCAACACATTGTGGAAAAAGTAAGAGCAAAATTATCCAAATGGAAATCCGATCACTTGTCTAAAGCTGGTAGATCAACCCTCATCAAAACCACCTTGACTGCAATCCCCCAGTATTATATGAGTGTTATGAAGCTGCCCAAGAAGATTACTCATGAAGTTGAACTTATAGCAGCAAGATTTCTCTAGGGCAAGGAGGGCAATTAACCAGGTATTCATCTGGTTCACTGGGACAAATTACAAAGGCCAAAGTCAGAAGGAGGCCTTGGATTTAGATGCCTTCACTTGTGCAACAAGACAGCCATGCTCAAACTATGTTGGAAACTTTTGATTAACAAGGACAACCTAGCATCTCAATTATTGGCTTCAAAATATATCAACTGCAGAGGGAATCCCTATGGCCCAACCAAGGGTTCCTATATTTGGAAAGCCATCAGGGAGCACTGGGATCTCTTCACCAAGCTCCGTAAATGGAATATTGGGTCTGGCCAGTCTATTTCTTTTTGGAATGATCAATGGACGGGATTCCACTCTCTTAGGGAGTCTTTTCAGGGACCACTTCCTCAGCACTCTGACCTCCTTCAAGTCAAAGATGTTATCACTTCCAATGCTTGGAACATGGACCTTTTGAGCAATCTTGTCCCAGAGCATATCCTTCGAAGTATTCTGTGCGTTCCTCTTCCTATGATGACTTCCTTTCATGATGATCTCACCTCCTTCAAATTTCTTAAGCATGGAAAATTCTGTTTGAAAGACACATATGATCACCTCATTGGGTTGGACTCTCACCCTGCTTCCCCTAATATCTTCAATAAGATTTGGAAACTCCCTTGTCTCCCAAAAATACACTTTTTCTTATGGCTAGTATTGGTGGATAGGCTTCCTTGTCGAGCCACCTTACATAGGCTACACAAAATCTCCTCCCCTTTTTGCCCTTTTTGTCCGCAGTAGGAAGAATCATCCCTTCATATTCTTCTTCATTGTGTGCGAGCTAAAGAAGTCTGGAACTTGATTCAAGGCCCCGTTTCTGTTCCCCCTTTAAATATTCAGGATTGGTTCTCCGGTCATCTCTTTGAGCATGGAAGTTTCACACTTGAAGGGATCTCTTGGCTATCTTGGTTCCCGTATGTTTGTTGGTATCTATGGAAGCGAAGAAACTCCTGGGTTTTAAAAAGGAACAACATCCCTAAAGAGGTTTGTCTCTCTCAAGCTAGGCTAGCATCTACTGCTTTCCACACTCATGGAACCGCCATGACAAACTATCTGAACCCTAGGTCTTCTTTGTCAACTGAAGCCCATGCTGATTTCTCCTCCATCAGTTTGTCTCCTCTTTCCTGTTTCTTCTGTGTCGATGCATCTTGGGTAGAACACTCAAACAACATGGGGTTGGGAGGGGTATTAAGAGATCACAAGGGAAAGTGGATAACCGGCTTTCTTTATAAGGGCATGGCCTCCTCTGCTGAGCTAAGTGAACTACTTGCTATACGTCAAGCTCTAACTCATGTGAACCAGATGCAACTCCAACATGTTTATGTGCTTTCGGACTGCAAGAGGCTTGTGGATATGATTAATAGTAAAGTTTTCTTGTCTCATGATTTTCCCATTATTATAATGGAATGCAGGGTGCAGAAGGAACAGAGCTCCGGCTCTCTCGTTCGGTTTATTAGAAGGTCAACTAACAAGGTGGCAGATTCAATGGCATCCTATGCTCGCACAAGTCAAATTCCTGATGGGTCCTTTGTTTGGCTGGATAATCCTCCACCATTTTGTCTGAACTTGGTATGAGAGAATCCAGTCTTTATGTTTCTGGCTGCTGACAATGGTCACAACATTAGTCACTGTGAACTTCTCTACATTTTTTTCTCTGTTCTTGCTTATTCTGTACCCTATCTTTTACTTATTTAATCTGCCCGTTCTTTCAAAAAAAAAAAAATGCAAGCAATTTCTAATTGTGTGTGTAACCAAAATTGTAACAATTGTAATCTTTTTTTTTGGTAAATTTTAAAGACAATTCAACTACCAAATTACTTATTTTTTTTGGACCACAATTATATCTCCCTAAAGCTCGGTTGGTAGAGGTAAACTTTTCATGAAAAGTATTTTCTCCTTAATTTTACATTATTGTGACATAGTGTAAATATTTCCATGAGAGTTATTTCTCTACATGATGAAAACTATTTCCTTCAAAGAAAGGAAAATATTTCTTCTCTCTTGTCAGTCATCCCCTCTATGTTTGATCTCTTTATTTCCTATTTTCCATATTTTTTTTTATACAACAACAATGAAAAAGGGTTTCAAAATGAATTGCTTTTCATTGTAAATGTTTTCCATGAAAATAAATTTTACATGAAATGTTTACACCGCTACCACCGGAGCTTTAATCCACTATGTTTACTACTTTTTGGGGACCATATACTAATATCCACTAACCCAATTGAACCTTATTTACAATGAGAAGTGTGCATAAAAAGTTTGCAAGTATTAGTTACGGGAGTATAAGGTTGGGTACCCGATTTTCGGATCAACTTTAGCAAGTTTATTGGGTTTGTATTTAATTTTTTTTATAAAAAATTAAACATTCACTTGGAATTAGATTGGTGGGGTCAAATAGTCGACCCCCCATTTATTTTAGGTGGATTGGAAAAACTCAATCACTAACTTCCATGTTTGGTTAGGAAAGTGAATATCTGACACTAGTAGAGCTAGTGGGTGTACGTGGCTCATGGTCCAGTCCAATGGCAGGTGCAGACCGCAGGAATGTGAAGAGTAGGGGTGTACATAGACTTTCGGTCGGTCTCGGTTAAGGAAACTAGTGTCCAGTCGCCGGTACGTCCGGGTAAAACATTGATTACTGGTCCAGACTGAACAAAATTTTTGATAAATATGTTTACTTTTTTACATTTGTTATTTA
This sequence comes from Bassia scoparia, assembly GCA_008642245.1. Lineage (NCBI taxonomy): Eukaryota > Viridiplantae > Streptophyta > Magnoliopsida > Caryophyllales > Amaranthaceae > Bassia > Bassia scoparia. The sequence continues at coordinate 23,715 of SNQN01005435.1, read as the reverse complement.
ATTTTTTAAAAAGAAATAATATAAAATGTCAAGTAATTATGTTGTTCTCCTTTTGGGGTTTTAGGTTTTGTCGTTTAGCCTGGAAAAGTCTTTTTTTGTGTTCGGAAATTGACTATTTCGACTTTTTTCCGTTAATTAAATTTGTTTGGCTAATTTGTTTTTCTTTTGTTTGTTTAGTCTCATATTGTTGGAATTGACCCAATTTGTTGGTTTTTTTCCCATTTTTTTTTGGGATTTTGATCCGTCTATGGTTGGAATTTATGTAGGGTTCTTTAATAAGTTGAAGATGAGATTTGACTCTTATGGATTTAGGTTATTGGTCATCAACTTTTGATCAATAATTCAGTCGAGATCAAATATGTTCGATTTGAAAGATTGCATACGACAATGAATCATTACTAGCTGTTATAGGTCCAACCCATGTTAGTATATGAATATTTATTTTGGGTTAATTTATTTTGGCTCCATTAACCATATCTTGTTTGTTTTAAGTCATCTTTGGGCTTTTGTGTGGCTTTCTGGCAAGCTTTTTTGGAGACTTATTGGAGGTAGAAGGCTGATGAGCAGGGTTCTCAGATCAGGATTTTACACGCACAAACAGAGAGCAAAGTAGGGTTTTCTCTTACTCGGATGTTTCTGCAAGTCGACAGTGGCTCGTGAGGTGTTCCGGTGATTTTTTGCTCCAATTTGGACACTGTTCTGAATATAGGCTTCTTGACGGTGGGATGTTCTGTGAGTTGGTTTGGTCGGAATTCGGTCTGAACAAGCTGCCTGTTTTGGTTGAATTCTACACTCTTTTGTTTACTTTCTTTATTATTTTGTGAATGTGGTGGGTTGAATCTTGTTAGAACTGAAGTTGGGGTCTTTTTCCTCAATTTTATTAATAGAGAGTAGGGTGGACTCCCAAAGGTCGGGTTTTTTTCATCCATTGAAGGGGTTTTCACGTATATTTGTGTGTGTTGTTTGTTGATTATTTCGCTTGTATATTGCTCAATTGTAGTGTTTTTTATTGCTGTTTTGGGTATGCAATAGGGTGTTTTTATGTTATTCGTGTGTGGTGAATTTTGGGTGATTGTTGGATAATGAGTTGTTGTCTTGTTGATGAATATATTTAGTGGGTGTCGAGGACCCTTTGTCCCTTACCTGGTAAGCTGAAGTGGTGGAATATGACTATGCAAAGTTACAATTAGTATCCACTGTTCTGATGTAAAGTTATGGATTTTTCTAAAATTTGTGTTATATAGTATATTTTGAGATGGTCGTAGACAATTATTAATGAAATTAAAATTCTGCCCGTCAAAATAATAAATAACTTACCGTTTTTTTAAAATAATTAGTTCATAGAGTATTATAGGAGAATTGAAATACCCTAGGATTCATGGCAAGTCAATGGAATGTAGTGGCGTCTGTTGTTGTTGTCCCTAATTGTTAAAACTTGTGTGTATTACATGTGGCCTAGCACACAATATTGACTGTTGAGTGCTCTAGGTCAAATCCTAAGTCATATTTACATGGTCTATGCTTCATTATTGCTCAGCCGCTCGTATATGTATGTATTATAGGCTTGGAAATAAAGTGTGGCAGTGAATTTGGTGTTTGAACATTGTTCAATTTATATCATCATTATTGTATCTTTTATCAGGATTTTAGGAAATGACAGTCAATCTTTTTGGACAATAGATTAAAAAAAGAAAATCTAGGAAAGATGAGCAAAATTCCAACGACAATTAAATGACTAAAAGCTTATTCGCATAATAACATGTCAAATGGGCCTATCTGGCCTAGTTGGTATTAGGGCTGTCATTTGGTTATCAGCTGATTAATTTACGTGAATAACGCAAAATAACTTGATAATGACTGAAATGAACTGTAACTGACTTACTGAACCGGAGTCAAACTAACTGATTAACTGATCATAAAACTGAAACTGACTGTAATGAAATGAACTAACTGAAATGAATGAATGTTGAAAAACTGAATTAATGTAATAAAACTGAAACTGAATTACTGACTGCTTAACTTGAATGAACTTACTGAAAATTGAATTAACTGAACTGAAATAACTGTAACTGAAATAACTGAACTGAACTAATGAACGAGATTAACTGAACGGAACATATGAACGTATATCAACTAAACTGAACTTAATGAACTGAGATTAACTGAAACTGTAAAATGAGGACTTAACTGACCGTAATCAACTGAAACTGAAACTAACTGAACTAAAATTAATTGAACTTAATAAGTAATAGTAGGTTTAATCAATGGGTATAATAAATGATTTGATGAATGGGTTATGATTTCGTATATTTTGCCAGTGGCAATCATGTATAGAGTGTGCATCATGAGAATATGAGATATTTTATTTGTTTTTTTTGTTTGCAAAATATATTTTGTTTAGTACAACTTATTTAGTGATTTAATATGCTAATCAACTCTTATTTAAGTAAACGCTTTCTATTTCTATAATAGTGCAAATTTTAATTTTATTATATAGATTATGTAATGTTAAATGGTAATTGGTCCCATATAATCTATATTGAAATCGAAGCACAAATTACACCAAAAGATGATCTTTGAAATATTTATGAAGTTTTCTTTTGCAATTGAAATAATGTCGATTATATGAAAACGACTTATAAGTTTGAAATAATTAGATGCTCAGGAATAGAAGGGAGACTTATTAACCAATTCAGTTTATGGTTGTATAGAAATTGACAAGGTTTGAATATATAACAATCAATTTATAATTTTGACATGGTGGTAACTCTAAGTAATATAACTTGGATATAAAATGAAAATCAGACAGGGTTTTAGTTACAAACTGCAATGTAATTACACCTGAGACATGTTTATATGGTTTAAGACAGGTTACGAAACAATAGCCTAAGTTAATTAACATGATTGAGAATTCTATCAACTTTTCAACTCTAATCCTGCTTACACGAAATGCTCATATCAGAAATCCATCAGAATATCATAAAGGGAACTGAGTCTTGTTACAAAGTTTTGGGGTTTTATTTAAACAATGGTTTTTTAGCGAAACATAATGTAATTTAGTTTGATTGCTATTAAGAATCATCTAGACTAAGGAATTAGATACTCTTGCTTCGCAATACGATATAATGTAGAATTATATATACTAAAATCATCTTAGCCTACCACATCAGACATCTATATGCCTTTTCATGCTAAATGGTAGAAATCTATTCGTTTTAGACTGTTATAACATCATTTTTCCTAGAGATGTATTGTCGTAAGCATCATAAATTAACATTCGATATTTATGGAGTTTCTTTGATATAACAGAGTGATTAATGACTTTTGACATTTAACTCATAACGCAAGACATTATCTGTTCTCATAATCGAGCACTAAGTTCAAAAAACCGAACCGAACTGAATACGTCAAATTGGAATTGAGCTAAACGATACCGACCAAACGAACTGAACTGATGTTTGCTGTCACCGAATGAACTGATGTTATCATCAACTGACTGAACCAAAATGAACGAATCTGACTGATTTATTTTAATGCATTGAACTGAAGCTACCAACTAACTGTTTCAATCGCTGCAAACTGAACTGAACCGAATGGTCAACTGATTGACTGAACCGATACACAAAACTGAACTGAACTGAACTGTAAATTCGTTTTAACTAATTGAACTGAACGTATACCAACCAAAACTAAACTGAACTGAACTTGAACTTCGTTTGAACTGATGAACTGAACTGTACAACGGATGTTTCAATCGTCAAAACTGAAACTGACTGCCTGAACTTGGTGAATGAATTGAACTGACTGAATGACTGAATGTTTATCGTAACTGAACTGATGATGTATTGAATGAACTGTTTGGTTCAACATAACTGAACGTTGGATCCGATTGACAGGCCCTATTGGTATGGATATACAAAGGTTTGGAACATAGAAAAGATTTTGTACTTGGTGCGGTATGTATATTGGGATTGCAGACAATATGCATAGTTTTGAATCGTAAAAATTTTTGAAAAGAGAGCATATAGACTGTAAAGATAAGATCAATGAACCTGTCAACATATCTGGGTGGAACAAGAAGGCTAACCCCGTTCGACCACAGTTCAAACTATTAGGACTACCACAAAAGCGACTTGAGACGGTATCCTAGCCAAGAATTTGTTAAAAGATTGGACAAGTATCACTGTGAATCTTTGAGGACGTGAATGGACCTCCTTGCGATTCTAGGTAATAACGGAGGATTTCAAGTATCACGTTTCATCTTTACAAGTGCTATGAACTTTACTAGAGCTATAGATAATGGCTGTGGCAGTGTGGTTTTCTGCATTAGCATAAAGCCAAAAAGACTTAGTTTCCGAATAAGCCTTTTGGTGGAGTTGGATAGTAACCTGGACTTTGCATCAACTGGCTGAGGAGCTTCACGGTTTCGTGGTAGGCATGCTCGACACTTGCATACACTCGCACATGAGCGTACACACTCGTAAGGTAGTAATGTGTATCAGATGCTGCTACTTGTGAGTTGCTCTAATGCAGGGCAGCATCTCAGATTGTTTAGAGCGTAAGCCCTCTCGATTGAAGTCAGGGCGGCGGAGGGGGATGCGGCGACCTGCGCGACTGGAGGGCCTCCGCAAAAAGGGGCTCTGTTTACCAGAATATATTTTGGTAAGATTAAAATATTAGTTAAAGAGAAGTAGATGATGGTTTGAGCAAAGTGTTTTCCATAGATAAAGGGTTCACCTTATGGTAGTGCATTTTTAAAATGATTTATTTTGGGAATTCCAGTGGGTAGGTAACGATTTCACATTTCTCAGTGGTCAAGGTTGTGTTTTTTTATCCCAAAATAGTATATTTCTTTGTTTAATACATGACCGTGATTATAAGGCCATTTTTCCGTTAATTACTAGCTTTTGCGTAAGTCAATGTTTATTGTTCTACCTAGTTTAAGTATGGGGTGAAGTGATTAAAAGCCATTGTTTACTTCATTTTATGGAAACAATTTTTACGAAAATATTCTGGTTCTTTATTTATCGGTTGCCACCTCATCTCTTGTCGATTTACCTTTCTTTTTATGCGTATCGGTGTATGGTTGAGGCCAGACCTGGAAAAGATGGTTGAGGGAGAGGTGGAATGAGGGAAATCGTCTCGCGAAGGAGGAGTCGAGGGTGAATTTTGATATGATGTTGATCTTCTTCTTCTTGATGTTCTGCTTCTCACATCGGAAACAGATTCTCCTCCAAGATGCACAGAAGTGGTCTCCCACACCTCTCATCTCTTATACCTAATCAACGTTAGATTAACAGCAAATAGAAAGCAACATAACAAAAATCAAACACGCATTGGATCTCATATTTTCAGTTAGTAAATTGGAATGATCCCATTTATACAGTAATGAATAATGAAAACAGGTCAGCAGGAGCAGATCTCAGCTACAATTAATCAATAAAAGTAAATAAGGATGATGGGGGCCTAAGCCAATATGATTGACAAAAGCATGTTGTTTGCAAAAAAATCGTGAAATTCGAGCAGAGTAGACGAATATCAGAGAGGAAGGCAGAGTATCGAGTACAGAGGAGGAAAGAGAGAAGTTGAAATGTTGTCAATTGCAAGCATGTATAGAACTAGGTTAATGCAAATTAAATGACAATACGGCAAAAGTAGTTTAATACCGGAAAATATGAGGAATAATCAGTGATAATAAACAAAAAGATTACGATTTGTGGGATAAAAAAATACAGCGTCTACCATGATAAATCGTGAAACCGTACTCTACCATGGGAAGTTCCCTTATTTTTTGGCTGAAGCTAAACAATTAATGCTACTTTATGTAGACTTCTTGTTCATTTCGCAACGATCTTAAATATACTCGCTCCGTTCCTTACAGTGTTCTACCATATGCGTTTATGTGACTATTTGCACAAGTGAAGAGAATTTGTGAATAATATCATTTTATAGAATATATAGTGCATGTGGGTCTGGTTGATGCGGGTTGATGAATACATCATAAATGTCATGGTTATAATTTTACAAATAATCAACTAAAGATATCAACGAGCAAAACATGCATGGGGAGCGTATGAATGTGCTGGGGTATTCTTATTAAGGACAGAGGGGTAACCCATTCATCTTTTTTGGCAAAGATTATTTCTATTTTTGATTCTCGCACCATCATTTCTACTGCAATTAAAAATTCTTTCTTGAAATTAATCTCAACATACCATATTCCAAAAAAATTGGATTCCATCAGTACAAACAAAATATATGGCTGAATTTAAAACTTTATTTTTGTGTTATTTTAGTTTTGTTTAATTTTTTGTAATTGTGATTTTTTAAAAATTAAAATTAAAAAATATTTGAGAATCAAGGGCCTCATTATGATCTGACAAGGCCTCCAAATCTTAGCTCCGGCCGCTGGTTGAAGTAGTAGGGTGCCACAATCACTGATATATTATTTAGATATAGTTGCATTTGTTATAATTTTATAAAACACCTTATATAAGTATGGTTGGAGTATCGGAACTAGCAGTAAAGTAAGACACAAAAAAAATCCTCATGTTACTGACTGACTATGAATCATGTGGTGGTGGTAAGGGTGGTAAGAATGCTCATAGCAACATGGCGGAGCTTGGCGCTGCGGGAGTTTACGAGTAAGTGGGGGATACACACTATTCGAAACAGGTAAATCATGGAGACAAGGCGCGGGATAAGCCTTGACAGGATTACAGTAACATATCAGTTTCGCACAAATGGTGAGTCGGCGAACCCATGACTGAGCTGATGAAACGAGTGAATTGCACATTGAATAGGGATTGAAAAGACAGCATAGAGTAATCAGAAGGAGAGCATCCTACGAATTGCAGTATTAGACTGACCAAGCTCATTGGGTGTTTTGGCCTCAACAAATACCCATCTTGCGCGTTACCTCAACCCCAATTTCACATCCTCTCATTTCTTAATACCGCCAAGGATAAAATGACAGGACTCTACCAACATCCTTAAACCGTGTCCAAAAATTTTTGAGCTATCTGGCATTGTTCTTTTTGTTCCTTGAAGTAGGTAAAATAGCGTTAGTATGTGAAAAGGCATTCGTAATACATCTAGGCGCGGAGCTAGACGTGTCTAGATCTTTGCTCCGGACACACCATGCTGGCATTCGTTCCTCAGTTCAATTTTCATCATCTCTCCGCCTTACTTTTAATTTTGGTGTTATATTAGAATTTGATATTGTACGTGTTGCTCGGTATTTGAAGATGGCAATACAGTATGTGTTTGTGTACTAATGATACTAGCCTCTTGGGCCTTTACGTTTTTAACGGACAAGCGATATAAAGGCCATAGTTAATTCTACTATGACTTATTTCTGGGATTCTTATTTGATTGTTTGCTTCTGTGATTTTTGGTTTTTTGGTGTGAAGGAGACAAGGGGGGGTACATTACAAGGGAACAAATATGAGAATTCGAACATCTGACAACTGGGGATCAGGTGGGGTGAAGTTATACTCCAAACCTTTCTCAAAGGTCTATAACGTATATTTTTATTTCTTCGAGTCTTCAGCAGGTTGTATATCTTCAGATCGCTCATTCAAGTATGTGAGTAATGAGATGATGTTAAATTTGGGGGAACGATTCGGTTAAAACGTTTTACTTGACGGATCGAATCTCGTTTGAGTACTATTGGTTTTAGACGCCAGACTTAATACCAATTTCATCTCAATTCTTCTATGTATTTTTCCACAAAATTATATTGTATTGGAAATTCTATTCAACATATGTTGTTCATCATGAGGTCAATATAAATATCATTGATTCATATTTATTATTTTGTGATAGTTTAAGGGCAGGTTATGCGTTCTTGAGATGGTAAGGTTTTGAGATAATAAGTTGTGGTGGTGTTGTATATGGTGGTTACTACCACTCATACTAGTCTAAAGGAGTTTTAATCTAAAACTTCTAATGGCTAAGATGTTGATTTATTGAATTAAATGGTGGAATGAGAATTTTTTAGCGTATTTAAAGAGAGAACTCTCGAAATTAAGTCACAGGAAAAATAAAGTTGTTTCACAACTTTTTTCTTATAGGAAACAACTACCCAAAACTATTTTATTCTCCTGAGACCATTTCTACAAAATTTATTAGCATTTTTAGGGAAAGATAACTTATTCACTGAAAGCAATACACTCTACAAAGCTATCAAAAATAAAATACAACTAAATTAATCAAGTAAATTTTCTTCAAAGTAATATATTGATGAGAACTGAGATCGATGAGAAAAATGCAGTGCGGATTTCGCTGAATATGCAGCTTATTACAGTCCATTCTTGGATTATAGGTTTGGAGAAACTCATTATTGATGATCATCATAGATCGTGACTCATCATCCAACGCCGTCTACAATTGACGCTTACAACCATGGAAAATAAATCCTAATTTCCTAAGAGAAGAAAAAAGATGCAACCGCTAACTCATCAAAGAGAGAAGAAACCAAAAATGTAAAATTATCATAAAGAGATCAAAGGATAATTATATGATGAAAAAACAAAACTAAAAAAGTAAACAAAATTGGGGCTTAGCATCATCAGACAACTGATGATAAGGTAGCCTTGCGATCGTCAAAGGGTTAGGGTTTTAGAAAGAGGGGGAAGGAGAGAAAGAGGCGTGAGAAATTTAATCTGTTAATGAAATTAAATTTCATTACACGAGGGAGTGGGAGGGGTTGGTGAGGAGAAAAGTGTAGAAGAAAATGGAATTGTAATAATCAATGGTTACCATGAGAAAAACACATATTTTCTTCGCATATTTGTATACAAATTCAATCTTCAACTACACAACTATAGAAATACTAATTGAGGAACCAAGGAAAATATACTTTAATTTTAAGTATAAATATGCAACTTGAATTTTTTATTAATCCGTTGGAATATCAAATTTATACATAATATTGTCAAAGTGAAAAGTTGCAGGAAGCCAAGACAAAGATTTTCAATACAAAATAAAGCATATTGAGAGTTACACAGTCGCTAGTGGCTAATATGGACTATCCAGTTATCTTTTTTCCTACATTGAAGTTTAATATATATAGTGTATCTACAATAATATTCTGAATTTTATATGGACTATTCTGAGCTGTGATATCTATATAGGACTATCCAGTTGAAACTTTGAAGGTTCATATGAATATAGAACCTTAAAAGAAGAAGCTAATTGGTGTTTGCATAACTGGTGTAGAGCTTCAACGTTTGGCTCTTGAACAACCTTCTATTCGCACCTTGCATACAAGACTGGTCTAGAGTATTATCTAGAGTTGGAAAGTAATAAATTAGGAAATATCTCATGTAGTCCGACATTGCTACTTTCGACATATTGACATTTGTCCCTTTCAATGTTCTACTAACTGTTTAAAACGAACCAAAAAGTGCATTTTAGGGCTAAACTGGATGGGTGCATTTATGTCATTGTTATTAGAACGGATTGCAAGTTGCCTATTAATTCATGGAAAAGAAGAAAAGTAAGGCATTATATAAGATTATATTCTTCTCCGATAGTTAATGCTGTTGCATTTTCTCATTTGTGAACCGATTTTTTATGTTTTGTGGTCATTGTGTTTTATCTATTTTGGACATCTCTCTAGGTTATTTTACCACACTTCCTCACTTACCCAATTTCATACTTTCCCCTTTAACACACACTCTCTCCTCTTAGACTCACTCCATGTATCTACTTTTTCTAGTTTTCCTCTAAAAATAGTATATGCAGTCAGGAACATTATAAATCGGAGAGAAAGTTGATGTTGGAGTAAATGGAAAAACAATTTTGACGAAAGATAATAATTTTATGAGCACAATCCGAAATACATATGGAAGCACTCCTCGGCTCTTCAAGCCACACGCGAAATTTTATACTTCCTACTTATATGAGCTAACTATTGAGAGCACGTTTTCCTCTCTTAACAAAAGAAATTAATATGAAGAACAAAATTTAGTGAGTTGATAATATCTCGATATAAGCCAGTAGGGGCTGAGCCAGCACGTCTGGAGGCCGGGAACAAAACAACAATTACCACCAGGACAGAGCACGTGCCCAGCCTCTCCAGGCTAATTGGTAGCATGTGTGTAATGCCAAGCAGCAACTCCACTTACAAACAAACTTATCGGCCAAGCATGTAGCATCATCTAGGGGCTCACAAGAGTAACGCACGAGACCACGAGACAGCACAGATCGGTGAAACTACTGCACTGATGCTCAGAATTAGTTTTAGACCCGGTAGAGCCAGCCCTGGGTTCCATGCATTATCTCGGAAGAGCCTCCCCACTCATTGACATCACCTTAAGAATTGTCTTTCTGTATATTTATACGTCTTGGTCTCTTGATGATGAAGGCATTTGCGGAGGAACTTTTCTTATAAACCAGCGTTTCTTTGTAACCAACTGCCAAGATTGGTCTCCAAAAATAGCCAACGCATTGTACGTCAGTAGTCGGGAGCAACAAGACCTTCCACCCATCCTAAAACAGCTGCGTAGCTAGTACATCATCGAAGGGTGGAATCTCCATAATAGAGCACATCTTTGCAAAGGAACAAGGCATGTTTAGATCGATTCTCTTGTTCCCACACACCGGCATTGGTTCCAGGTATACCCCGAGCAGCAAGGGCTCCATGAACAGGCACACAACATGAAGAACTTCAACAAAATAAGATTTTGGGGGCAGCTGTACACTCACAAATAGCTCGCAGGCTCGTGCGTTCTGACAAACGTAGAAGGAATTTGGACAGATTAATTTAGCTCAGATAAGAACGCACTACCGGACGTACAAGAAGTTCACCATTCTTCGAGGGCAATCCTGTCGAAAATCACTACAGTAACATTGCCAATTGTCTGCCATAATTGGCTCAGCAACGTCCTTGAGTAAACAAAGAAGTTAACAGAGGCATATGCCAAGTTCCTTCAAGAATCAAACGACCAAACAGGGACTACATTATCGTTCCTTACTTGTTAGACAATATAATGAAATTTGGGTAGCTTTGCACCCCACGGGGTCTACGTAATGTCAACCTACAAGCATTGCTCAACAACCTTTGAGCTCCTTCCATTATAATCTCTGTGCCGAAGAACCCGACGCCAGTCAACTTGCATCGGACGTACATAGAGCAAGAAAGAAGAAACTGAGTTATTTTACTTTAGAATGTTAGCTGAAAGAGAAGTAGTAATAGCATCATCTCATGTTGCTTGGCAACATTGCGGAACGTTCAGCGTTATGAAGGCTTTGAGGTTACAAACCACCTTCCTTTTTGGGAGCGATATTTCTCCAACCAACCAAGACAACCTTTCACATCCTCTGTCCCAAAAGAGTTCGACACAGTCGTTCAGAGATTAAGAATATGCTGACGGGAGTGAGAACCAGGCATGTCATATGTGCGGGTGATTGCTTATGCACTGTCTTGTTAGGACTCAAACCACAGCTTGGACAGCTTCTTCTCAACCTTCAGGCTTTTTCAAACTCTCTGAATGTGTGGAAAAATTTTTGAACCCAAAAGGTAGGGACCCAAATATTTTTATTTCTTTTCGACGGATAAAAGATATTCATCGAGATTTTTTTTCTTTTGTACGTCATTCGGTGAAAGACATTCCGATTTTCATATTCAGTTTTGTCCTGAAGGTAGCTTCGAGTGATTAGAATGTTTATAATTTTACTTGTTCTATAGCTATACATAACAGCAAACATCCGCAAAAAAGAGATGTGAAAAGGGGTATCCGTTCTAACTTCAATCCATTGATCCCCTTTTGCTCAGCATCCTGTAGTAAAGACGATAAGCTTCGCACGACATAAGAATAGGAACGAGATAAGGGATCTTGTTCAATCCCGAGAAGGTTAGAAGCATCTCGAGGTTACCATTAACAAGACTGAAAAAGAAGTCGACTAACACATCCATACACGTTTCACAAAACTGGAAGGGCAACCGGTGTCATTCCAGAAATCTCCATTCACCATCTACGCTTTGCTCATATCCAGTTTGCTAAAGCCCTCTTTCTCGGTTTCCCTTCCTTCAGAGGTAATTGGAAGCAGCTTCAAGGCCCCAGAAATATAAAGTAATTGGCAGCAGATATCTGGACCAAGCACTTGGTGGTTTCATGATATAAGATGTGCGGGAGACATTTAGCTGTTAGCCACATTTGGAAATCTATACAACACTAAAGGGTAATGGTCCTAAAATCAACCA
>SNQN01005435.1:0-11479 GCA_008642245.1 Bassia scoparia | reverse complement strand
CGTACCGGCATCATAACACAGGAAATTTTAACCCGATATACCACATGCGGAAGCTCCGTCGACACGGATACGCGCTTATCGGAACGGCGTCTATTCCTACCCAACCCGTCTTCTCTTTCCTATGAAAGGATTCGATTACATAAATGAGACCCCATTGTGCAAAAGTGCCGCTTTTCACGAGTGGAAGCCTTGTTCCCGGACTCTTCGGCCTTCAAAAGTTCTCAGTTTGAAAAATATTGCTAACTTAGGGGGGCATATACTACCACCAAAAGATCTGCCTCCACACAACGAGCCGCTCGCTAACCTCTGGCTCGGAGCCGGCCACGAGAGGTTAATACAAGCGACCGCTAGCCCAGCCAACCCTGACCAAAACCTGAACTCATCGGGGCCCTGGGAGGCACGTTAGCCCCGCATACACACGGCATACACCCGGACACAAAGCAACAAGTGATAGGAAGAGGGCTCGCGCGCTTCAGCTCGCCATCCATTTTCGCTAGTATGATTCGCAGGGAGTTTGTTACCACAACTCGGGGCCTCTACACCGGATCCCTCTTTAGCGTTCCCTATTTTCATATAACTCATCCAGGGGTGCGGAGAAAAAACACACGAACATACTGCAACCTTTATGGAGTTTCAGCCAGTATGGGGTATTGCTTCAAAACAACATGTGTCCCCCCTGTAGTCAGACCGCTGGATTGGGTGCGCCTAAGCTTAACCAATGTCTTATACATCGCCCAAAACACCCTTTGTGGGATCTAGGCTTACAGCCGCTCGCCTCCAGAAGTATGGGCCTACCGCATAACCCGGCATCCCCTACTCGGATTCACGGCACTGCCTTCCTAGTTTCTATTCTCACGCAAAAATCATATTTCGGTCGACGCCCAGTTACAATACATCAAGATGTAACCTCGAGTGAGCATCTCCCATATTCTTCTCCTCAAAACTCAGGTGCCATTCCTATACTCAATCCAAACAAATGTAGCGGTCCTAATTCCAAATGTCAATAATCCATCCACAATAAAAAAAAATCCGAAATGGCCCGATCAGCCTTGCCCAAACACAACACTTTACAAAGCTGTCAGCCAAACGTTGGGACCAGAAAATCTAATTTAAAAGAAGGAGTGGCACTCGGCCCAGAGAATCAACAGCCTTACTATCTCCGATGATACTCTCCAATCCCAAATATGTTCCCCATCATGAGGCGATTTCGGAGAACCTGACACTCCGATTAACCTCAGTTGGATTTGTGGCAGCCGCGTTCTGACTCAAATCTTCATTCATATGCCTCATAAAAAGCGTGCAAAGCAGGGCTGCGGTTCCGTGCCTTCAAATTGACCTTTGAGCGAAAAAGCTTTTCGCACTGTAGCGACTAGGCCTATTATTTGGGATCTTTATGTCAAACAGAGAGTCTTTCCTGAGTTGGAAGTCATTTATTTTTTATCAGAAACTCTATCGATTTCCTGCAGAGTGTATGGAACTTATGGTATCCCTACCCTGTGCTCGAAACTTCAGACAGATCTCTCGAAGTGAGAATGGAAAGCAAAGAACCAAACCCAGTCTTTTCACTCTTTCCAGAGGTATTTAGGCCAGGGGGACCCGATCCTGCCTCACTAATCACCTTTAGCGCCTCTCATTCTCTGCCATGGAGTTGGTGCTCTCTTACCGTGTTAAATCCCTGAAATATTTCTGAGGGCAATGTACGAAACTCTGATACCGACTGGACTCTTATTCTAAGGGTTATGCGTTTAGGGCGCAGGGGCCTACTGAATGACTCTCTTCCCAAAGCCGTGCGACATAACCTTTTGTGGGAGATGATCTCCTTCTATAATTAAGGAGGGCCCAATCATGGAGGCAAGATCAACTATCTCTATGTCAGATGTCCTGATCTGTTTGCTCTGCTTTCTGGACCAAGCAATTAATAATGGGCAAGCAGTAAACCCTATTTCTATGGCGTAACCTCTCCCCTAACATAAATATTCATCCGAGTTACTTCTTACTATCCTATGCTGCATCATCAACTACTATTGAGGTAAACATGCCAGAGGGTGAAAACAGGACTGCTTGGCCATTTCTTTCGCCAAGTGCCATAAATACGTCAGACAAAAACATGCATATGCTCGCCACAGATCTGAGGCCCTCTATGCTTCGCTTAGAGTTCGGAGCGTATGGGACTCTCACTGATTGAAGCTCTTATATATTCATCTATACTTCCCTCTGATGACTCCCTATGTGAGGAAAAACCCCATTGCACGTCAAGTCGACGTGGTCCGCAGGAGATACTGCTCTCGAGATCACATAGCAGATATGATGCGCACGTCCGAATGGTACAAAAGCAAATATTCCTCAGTTTCCAACATGAGTGCGGAAATCCAGACCTATCACTTGTCTACAGCAAGCTCTAGGCCCATACTCTCGAATCCTTAATGATTTACGCCTGAGCGGCTGTCAATTTACAAAAAACCACCTGAGCACTCGGTGCAATAAGCCGCGCCAGAGGGCTTAGTTACTTTGATTATGAGGAGCGTTACTTATAGCGTTAGAAAGACTTCGAGGCAGGGCCTCCAAATTTAATAATCGAAGAAAGGGGATCCGCTATAACTGGATGCTAACGGCGACAAGATTACGGTACCTTCATCGCCATCATACGCTAAAAGGATGTGTGGTGGAGGACCCCTTGGATTTGAGCGGTGTCAGTAAGCCTCTCGAGCCCTGTTAGAACAGATTTTTTCTCTCACTACTTTTAGGCTGACCTGATGGAATAGCTCGGGGTCGTCAGATTAGGACAAACCCAACTCAGATGAGGGTCATATCTGGGGCCAATTAACCAAGGTGACTTGGCGTATTCGACTCCTGGACTTCAGCAGAGGGACCTGGGGAGAGAGGCGAATAATTTCAAAAGGCCAAAGTCAGACACGCAATGGCCTTGGCATATGTTGTGAGTCTATTTGTGCGCGCGATGTACATCGCACACCTTTGGATCGCAACAAGACAAGCCATGCTTCAAAGATAACTAAATGTAATATTGGGCGAACTACGATTCTCGGTTGGTACTTATCCATAAGTGAAGCGCAAAACCTTATGAGAGCATGCATCATGTGCTACTTTGAGTGACTGATCAGCCTTCAATGCAACAATACACAATAAATAAGTTATATACACACGTCTGTGCGAAAACGAGACTATGGCTTCTTCTCTGCTCGCTTCGCATCGGCAGCGCCAAGCGCAGAGAAGGGAGTGTCACAATATATTTTTGAAAGCCATCAGGAGCACTTGGCGCGCAAGGTCACTCATTAGCACCTATCACGAGAGATTTCCCGTAATGATATATAAATAAATGACTGCGTCGGAGCCGACATGTGGTAACCCTACTTTACTTTTCCGGATAACGGGAAGAGAATGAGGCAGTATATAAAAGTACTCACTCGACCTCGAGATAAAGCCGTGTGGTCCCTTCTGCGTGCTGTAGTGGAGAACAACCAAGATGGCTCTATCCAGTTCGCACCCCAACATTCCTCAAGTATTCAGGCTCTCTTTCTACCATCGAACCTCCTCTTCTATATTAGGTATACAAAGGAATCGTTATCTAGTTCTTATGGCTCCTTACTCATGCTTGGAAAGTAAATTGGGCGTTTGGCACTAAGGATTGAGACAAAGTACTGTCCCAGGGTAGCTTGCGCCTGTTCTTTATGTGCTCCAAATACTCCTTATGCATTCCGGATTGAAGCTACACCCTTTCTAGATTTGCTTAGCTTTCGCAGAGTGCCGTGTGTCCCATTCATCTCGACCTATGAACTGGACTTCCCTCTTTGCCATCCGATGAATATGGCTACAACACTGGCCTTCACAAGAATTTCATACAGAGCTATCGGGCAACAATTGTCTGTTTGCCTCGAGGAAGACAGAGCTCAATATGATCACCTCATTGGGTTGGGTGAACTCGCTCCACCCTGTTCCCAGTCTTTTAAAGAATATACGTGTAACATAAGAGAACCGTGTGCGGAATGAATTACACGTTCCCTATGAGTCACTTCCCAGAGAAATCATAACATACTTTCTTCTCCTATGTGCCTTTGCGAGACTGTTTTGAGGGGATAGTGTTGACTCAGGAGCTATTTCGTTTACCATCTGTTCGAGCACAAGCTAGCGTTTATCATCAGGTGTTAGGTTATCTTACACCCAAGTCTTTTCTCCTCCTCTATTGAACCTCTTTTTTCGATACTGCGCAGTAGGATAAGAAGATGCATTCTCGCTGGTGTCAATGATATACCTTCTTCCATTGTGCGTGCTAGAGCTGAAATGACAGCTCTGTGAATCTCTAGGATTTCAAAAGGGCCCCGTTTCTGGTGTCCCTCACTTACTAGATAATCATGGATTTGGTGGGTGTTTCTGCTAGCTATGCCTTTCAACCAACATATCTCTCAAGTTGTACATTCTCTGTTGAGCATGGAAAGTTTGTCACACTGAGAGGGATCTCTTTGGCTAGATTTGGCGATGATCCCTGGTAATCGATAGCTTTTCTCGTTAGGGTATCTATGGATCAAGGTCGGAGAAGCGATATATGTAAAACATCTCCTGGTTTAGATTACGACAGGAACAACATCCCTAAAAGGTTTGGTTCATCTTGATTTTCTCTCTAGTGTGACCAAGCCTAAGGGGCGGATAAGTGACCAACGTTCCTCTACCATGATCCTTTCCTACTACTACGATTGGAAACAGGCGCCATGACAAACTATCTTGGCAATATAGCGCAAAAGGTGTATCGACATATGTGTGAACTGAACCCAAATGCCATAGGGTAGTAACTTACCTTGCCAGCTGTACTCCATCCAGTTCGTACTGCTCCTTCTCTCCCTCAGTTTAGGTTTTTTCGTCTGTTGTGCGATGCACTTGGGTATAACACTTCAAACCAAGCATGGGTTGGGTAGGTGAGTGACTGCGAATTACACTTCCAGTGGTTATCTTAGAATGAACCTCCATCGCATCTTCGTCTGATGTTTTTTGTGCGAAGGAAATAATGGCAGAAGTAATTAACACGTATGGATCAACAGAGGTGTAAAATTGTGTGCGTCAAGCTCCTGCCTCGTGTTTTTCGTGTTTTGATGAGGAGGCATGGCCCTGCCTGCTTTGCTTTAGTAGCCGCTAAAGTGAACCTAACTTGCTTATACATACTGTTCAAGCTTAACTCAATGTGATGATACCAACTGCAAACTCCAACATTTTTATTGTAGCTCTTTTCTGGTGCACTTTACAGACAGAGGTCCTTTCCTCAATCTCCTCTGGGATCAATTATGGCGAAGAGAAAGTGAAATGGGTACACTGGGGTTTGTGATCCGGTGTATAGTTAGTCGTTCCTCCTAATAGTATAGTCTTTAAGTTTATATGCGTAGTTCCCTTGTCTCACTGAATTAACTTCCACTGATCCTATTTTTACTCATGCAGGGAAGTGTCATCTACGCACGATAAGGAACAGAGCCTCCGGCGTTCGTTCACGATTGTTGCGAAAGTCTTGGTGCTTGTTCTCTCTATTGTATGAGAGTCAATCCTAAACAAACTTTGAATGGTTTGCGCTAGATGTTCTCTTCTCGGATTCCATAAAGCACTTCAATCCAGGTTGACTCTATTGCATATGCTCGCACAAGATCAAATTCCTGATGGTACACTTAGAGTTCTTCTCTTAGGACACATGCGCCGAATCATCTCCCCGAAGAGAAACCCCCCCATTTCTTAGTAAGGACTTCGCCTCGAAGCATTGTGTCGATGTGTAGAAGAGAGCAGACTAACTCGCATTCCTTGTATTGTGTACTCTCTCTGGCTGCGTGACAGACTTAGGTCACGGAGGCGGATGATAGTGCCACTCTTCGGCACCCCAATAGTGTTGCACCTTGCTTATGTTCTTGTATATGTCTGTACTCCTATAGTGACTTTAAACTATCATTTAAATTTAATCTTGCCCCACCTAGCTGTCGACTCCCCATGCTGGCTGCATAACGAGAGAAAAAGAAATTAAAGAAAAAAACGATTAACTCGGGACTAAAATGTGTGAGTGCCCTCGTCAATTTTTTTGTGAGTACTTCAATGTTTAACGTATACTCCAGATCTTTACCGGACACATTCATAGAGAGTTTATGCTACTTTTTTATGTCTCATAGTATCTTCCTCTTTCTTGCGGTGTTGATTTTGATATACTGCGCAATTGTACTCAGGACGTATTATATGATTGACTCATCGACACGTTGAAATTGTGTGCGGTTGTGCTGTAGACTATTGCACATATAATTTAGTGAAATTTTATAGTTCTTAATAATATACGAGCCAATACGTTATGTGACAGATCCGATACATTTCCCTGACTACGTGGGGAAAGTCCCTCGTTTAGTTATGTACGCCTGTCCCTTACTATTGTTCTAAGCATGATACCCTCATTTACTATAAAAATATCTCATCGTACTTAGGCGGTGGTAGCGAATGAGATGAGACGAGATATCGATTTCGATATGTGTTTATGGAAACCCTACATGATCCGTTCTGATATGATTCACTAAGTAACTATGTTGCTCGAGGAAATTATGGACATCGCAATGAGTATATATTGTGACTTGTAAGATAGATAAGTGCGACCTAATAAAGCGTGACTCCAGTCTCCAAACATGTCTCGTAGTATATATCCTGAGTCAAGTACTTTTCTATTTCTTTGCTACCCATCTACTCGATCTATATTCGATGTTGCTTGCCGTGTATTTGTTGGGAACTTCATCGCGTATAAGATGCTATGTGACATTACTCTCTTTTCACTCTAGAAATTTTTATCTATCGTTTCTAGCTCAATCATTTAGAACCAATAACATTATATGTCCCTCCCTTTGAGTCTCTATTCCAATCCTAATTTTTATCCCGTATAATGGTCCCTCGTGAGCTCCTATGATATATTATATGCAGCGAAAACTCAAGACTAAGTAGAATTCATCTAGGACCATAGGGTACTTTAAGTAAGGCACTTCGCCTATAATTTGTAAAACACCCATAACTATATGTCGTGCAGGTGATAGGAATATAGTACTGCTAAACGTAACAGTGAGAAATAATTATAGTGACGTATAGCTTAGATTTGATACGTATATGGAGTGCTAAAGTAGTGCTAAGATTAAT
Source organism: Bassia scoparia (assembly GCA_008642245.1). Lineage (NCBI taxonomy): Eukaryota > Viridiplantae > Streptophyta > Magnoliopsida > Caryophyllales > Amaranthaceae > Bassia > Bassia scoparia. Next base: position 4,333 of record SNQN01005435.1, on the reverse strand, counting down.
TCGTTATCTCCTATGCTCCTCTTATATCCGAGCTAGATTTCTTTCGCACTAAATAAGGAGTCTTCTGCGGCTTCTAGTCTCTTACAAAGCGAATTTATTTTTTAGTATGTGCGCTGTAGGAGTTATGACTGGGGTGTTTTGCTATAGTTGCTGCTCCATTCTGATTGCTCCCGCGTTGTCTGGTTTTAATAAAAACACAAATTTTTCCCGGGGGTTGTGTGGTTTGGTTGTTGGATCTTCGATTTACATTTTTTTCTTTGTATTACCGCTTATTTTCGATTTTGCTTTCACTATTCTTTGTTTTTCAATTTTCTTTCTTCGATTTTGTTGTTTTGTTGGTGTATATTTTAATTTTATATTAGACATAAAACTAATTGGTATGTTGTTGACATTAGGTACTCAAATAGATGTGGAGCTGGCCGGGGAATTTCTAAACAATCTTGGAGATTGTTTTAATAAAACAATCCAGTGACATTTTTATGTGGCACTGCGTAATTAAGTGCAACTTTAGGGTTATTTAAAAAGCATATACTTTGACCTCAAAAGTTGCACTTATTTACGGAGTGCCATATAAAAATGGCACGGCATTGTTTTATTAAAATAATCTCCAGGATTGTTTAGAAATTTCCCGAGTTGGCCTGGTATGGTGATGCATAGCCGTGATAGAAATGATGATGAAGACTTAGGAAAAACAATAAACATGTAATGCAAATTTGCAAAAGAGGTCATAGTTTTAAGGCAATATAATTGTATTTTTTTGCAAGCAATTTTGTTTTTGAATTGTAAAATTAATTATTTCATTTAAAAAAAATAATATCATAATTACTATCTCATATTTCTGTGTATGTATTGTATATATCGTTTATTATTTATATTTCCTGAAATTGTTATTTTATATAAAAAAAAACAACTAAGAAACCAATTATTATGAAAACTGGTTTCATTGTCCTCCATATAAGAAACCAGTTTTTAAACTGGTTGCTTAAGTGTATCAAAGAAACCAGTTTTAAATTTTAAATGGTTCCTCAAATCAAGGCAAAGAACTAGTTTTAATAATTTGTAACCTCTCCCTTATATTGACCTAACAAACCAAAAAAAAAAAAAACTGGTTTTTTAACCACGTGTCAAATATAAACGTGTTGTGAAGGTTTCCCAAGAGTACTCAAGAGGTGGGGTGAATTGAGTACCCAATAAAATTTTCGATTTGCTACTGTTCTAGTCAGGTAGACCAGTTGTACTGGTCTTCGCAGCGGAATTATTAGTTAAACAGTTAGTAYAACAGTTATCGAACAATAATAAAGGACACAAGATATGAACGAGGTTCACCCAACTTTGGGTTACGTCTTCCTAACCTAGTTACTTTTATTAATTCTGCTCCGAATGAATAATAGCAACCCTCACTCTCTGAATGTATGATCTCTCACACAATGAAACCCCACACTCAACCTAAGTGTGCTCTTTCGCACTTGAACTCACAAGCACTCGCAATTGAACTCTCAAATGCTACCCGATCACCAACCCCTTGTTGATGATCCAATACAAGTTTCTTTCTCTCAAATAACTCTCACAAAGAGCGTACAAGAGTAAGTTAAAGCTCAATATATGCACTCGTCTAATCTATGCTTGCTTGATGTAGACTAAGGACTTTTCTCTCGAAATATAACTCTTTTAAGCTCGGATAGAATCTCATTTGTAAGAGTGCATACTCATGAATATTTATAGGCAAGAGCCTGTCTCTTATACACATCTTCACACTTATGCATTTATACAATATAAAGACCTAGTCTAAACCTAGAACTAATCTTCATATTCTTCAACATCTTCAAAGCTTGCCCTTGATCTTCTTTTCAACTTGGAATGTTTACGAGATTAACTCGAAGGACCTTCTTGCTCAGAGAGTTGGAAAAACCTGTATGCTAAACACATAGAACAATTAGAACATATAACTTGTTAGCATACATGTCACTTTCTTTCAAGTGACCAAGAACAGTTTTCTCAGCTGTTCAGACCAGCTGTATTTATCCGACCAATGTACCTGTTCTTGCAACTGTTTGTCATCACTCAAAACACTAGGGAACTCAACATGTTGTAAAATGGTCTCTAAGGCCATTTTTAACCGGTGTCTTTGCTCTTTTTTGTAGTAGTCATCGATCTTGTCTTAGTTATCATCTTAAAAATGATTTATTAATATCTAATCTATATAATTTTACTAATAAATAATTAAATCTATTTGACTTATAAACTATTCTAAAAGTAAAATTGACAAGAACTTCGAAAAATAGAGTGGTATTTTTTTAAAAAAAATAATGCTATATTATTTTGAGTATAAAAAAATATAGAGTAATAATGAAACTTAGGTGAAAAGTTGAAGGGTCGCTTGGTATTTTTTATTTGTTCTAAGTTTTTGGTTTTAAAGAAATAAAAAGATATGATTTAGCCTCTTTTGTTGCCAGTTTCCAAAATTGTTATGTTTCTAGTAACTCTAATATTGTTTGAAATTATAACGTATATGTCACATGACTTTCACGGAAAAAAAAACCCACAACACTACCTAATGGGCCCAAAAAATAGGTTTTTAAGGAATTAACAAAATAAAAACAATAAAAATAAAAGAGGGGACGAAATTGTGGAAAAAGGCAAAAGTATTAGTCGTGAAAATTGAACCCCCATGCTCGGGGGGAAATAAGTTGCGCATTTAAAAAAACATTCGACAAATTAAACCACTGAACGAGTTAAGCCCATGAATGGGACCTGAACTATTGATTTTTTTCACCGTTTAGGACCCGAAATTATTTTTTTCACCGTTTGGGACCTAAACACTATTTTCCGATAAAATTTAACCATTGTGTGATTAAATGGGTGAGACCATGAGTTAAGTATTTTTTTTTGACATAAGAAAATAAAATCTCCAAAATTTAATGCTACCAATTAATTTGTTCATCCCTTTCTTCCTCTCATCAATCTTCATCTTTATCTTCCTCATAACCCATCTACCCCCATAAGACCACCCGAATTCTTACAAAGAAAATCACACATGAGCACCACAACTCGCAACTGTCTTGGCACCTCCTTCACTCAGCTTGTTGCTCCGATCCCTCAACTCGTTGCTCCTTCCGCTTGCCAACCTTTCACATAGTCCTAGTCGAGTAGTCGCAACTCCCTCAACATACAGCGTCGACGCGTCGTCTCCTTCACTTCATTAGTCCCCATCTATACCGTACTTTTTCTTAATTTTATTTACTCCCTCCGTTCCTTGAAATTCCTACCACTTCCCTCATTTGGACGTTCCTTGAAATTCCTACCACTATCACTTTATTCCATTTTAGGAAACCTTATATTATTTTTTTAATTAATACACTCATGTGTATTAAACAATGCAATTTTATTTGTTTCTCTCCAATGTAAATTTACTTTTTAGCCCCACTTCTTGTATTATAATAGTTTCCATATTTTACACCCAAATAGTGTATGGTAGGAACTTCAAGGAACAAAGGGAGTATAACTTATGAGCTCTAAAATTTATAATTAATTATTTAGTGAGTTGTAATTTGCAATTCATGTGTTAATTGAGGAAAGAACCATTTAAATGGGAAAGAAGAAGAATTGTTTTAGCAAGGAATGAAGCAACTGGTCAACCACTAGTGGTTTTTTCTTTAATTTTTTTATTTAAATATTCTAATTAACAATATTTTTCCTTTTTAAAATAATTAACAATATTTTTCCTTTTTCAAATATGTTTTTTTTAATTTTTTAATTCATCTAAGGTGATTTTAAGTTGAGTTAACTTGCCTGAAATCTAACCGCAGGTCCCAAAGAACAACATAAGTTAGAACAACATAATCTTTACTCTTCACACCATATTGTAATTATAGACACCATTTAAAAAGGATATTGACCATTCATATCCCAACTTATGTTATATATTACTACTTACCCGCCTTCGCCTTAATAAGCCTATAAATAATTGAAAGCTTGAAATATCAATGGAATAAAACTCACTACAAGAATTTCGTGTAAGGCCGACCGAAATTATCGACCGAAACAAAATCGGTCGGTATCACCGACCGATACCGACCGCAGTTAGTCGGTGTAAATTACCGACCGATTATTCGGTCGGTATTATCGATCGATTTTGAAATCCGACGGTGTACCGACCGAATAATCGGTCGGTAAATCCTTTAAATTTTAAACCCCCATCCACATTTTTAATTAAAAAAAAAACAAATCCCAAAATATCACTGTAGGACGTGGGCCGCCCCCTCGCGTATAGCGGGCGCGCGGCTTGGTACTACATCGAGGTGCTTTGCGTGGGCTTGAGCCACGGAACCCGCAC
>SNQN01005434.1:20721-33896 GCA_008642245.1 Bassia scoparia | reverse complement strand
AGTTGAATTGAAGAGAGATGACTCAATGCTTTGTCATGGAGGTAGCTTGACTTTGAACTTTGAGTTTGACATTGACCTTGAATTTGGACTTTGACTCTGGATTTTATTTTGACTTAGGGTTGACTCGAGGGAGACAAAGACCGAGGACTGCGAGAAGAGAGGATTGCATTTTATTGTGATGTTTAATTTGAAYAGTMTGGAGGCTTATTGAGATAGAGACTATCTTAATTGACATAGACTCAACAATGGAAGAAAATAAGGGGACATTGCGGCTAGGACTGGGACTCTTGTTGACTCATTCTAGGGGGACATTGCCTTGAACTTGTAACTTGTCACGGTCAATGGTCTCAACTCCCTTGCAACGAGCTCGCCTTGATGTTATGAACCTTGTTTTCCTAAGCCATAGAAGCTCTACTTGACTCTTGGGAAGGCTATTTGACTTGTGGGTTAGCTTTGGGTTAGGCCATTTGACTTGTGAGTTGACTCTAGGTTAGARTCTAGCTTGAACTTCTATCTGGTTTGAGACATCAAAACTTATTAGACTTYAACTTAACATTGATTTGAGACTGGACCTAACTTGAACTTCTATCTAGGCTTAGGTGCTTAGACTTAGACTCAATTTGACTTGAGTGTTGGGCTTGACTCGGCTAGTACCTCGGTCTGGTTGGAAGTACTAAGAGGTTTTGGATTGGAATTGGACTTGACATTTGGGCTAGACTTGACATGGACTAGTATCTTGGTCTGGATTAAGGTACATAGACTCATGAGGCTTTCAWTTTGATTCGGGATTGTGTTTGGACTGGACTGGACAAAGACCTCGGTCTGTTTTAAGGTGTTTGGGCTGTACTCGAACTAGACTTGAGTTGGATTGGACTCTTAATTAGACGGACTTAGCATTGAGTCACCATTGGGCTTTTTGATGTGGACTTGAATTTGGATTGAATTGGAGATGGCGATTTTGAATGTGGATTGAGACTATGGATGTGGCCTATGAATGTTAAGATGGATTTTGTTGGAATTCAAAGTGAACTTGAATTTGAATAGAACATGGATCATGGTCCATGGAATCGAAGACAAAGAGATTGAATTGCATATGCACATGTAGACACATAAAGCACATCAACATAATAGATGCGACTTAGAGTCTGGTATGGTCAGTCCAGGGTGTCCAAAAGGGTCCCATGACTAGGCTTAGAACGGTCCTTAACACATCCAGCCCGTTGTGATGATCAAAGGAGGTCTAAACCATTATGGCTTTGTAGGGCACGCAGCTGCTCGTCTTGCTYGGGATAGGCATCAAACTTAAGAGTCGGTTACATAGATAGTGCACCAGCGCCAATCTTAAGCGGGTCCCCCCGGTCTGTCTCGAGTGTAGAACACACCCATATGAGACGTGTTGCCTAGAAAGCGGATACTCTGTGCCAACGACCTAAGTACCGCATAATGAAAGATTCCTAGCACCACATGTTCAATATTACTTTGGTGCATTCGCGAGACTTTTCGAGTTGCATCCACTTGTTCTCTAGGGTTTAATACCCATATAACTCCCTAGTGAAGTCCCCAAAAAATTATACGGGCGTGGGGCGTCACCGGGCCAGACTGGGTTCGGTCCCTCTACCACGCGAGGTACAGTCTCGATTGAGACAACGTATTGCGAAGAATTGAATTCTTGCTATTTTGCATAGTGTGAGTATGTTTGGCATTGAGGGTCATAGAAACTCGATATCGAATAAAGGAAGTCGCCACCGCAATTCTTTCTGGAAGTTGCGGAACCTGTTTTAAGCCTTGCCTATAATTGCATAAAGCAAGGCGAAGGACTCCATGTCTGGTAGTGCACCAAAGTTCTGGATTAGGGGATGAGGATAAGGGTGAAGTAGTGCACAACCCCCCCCCCCCGCATCTAGCGGCCTCTACTAGGTCTCATTGTAAATTCACCAATTGTAATATCAAACAATATATCTGTCCGTATTGATCATTAGTTGTTACTAGGCGAGTGGATTAATGCATGTAAGACTATTAATTGTTGTTGCTTTGAATTAGGTCAAGATTCAAGGATCCTAAACCGTTTGTCCATAATTATCTTATTAGGCGTGACAATCAATTAATAGATCTTTAATTAGCAAGATTAATGGGGATGAAGAAAATATATACAAGACCATGAATAAGATTATACAAGGAGGAAGAAGGAGGAGACTTATCTCATATCGCTAGAAAATATAAGACAAAAGGCAAAAACAATAGTTAGATTTGAAATTGAAATCGCCTCGCAAATCGCTATTTACATAGGAAAATCAAAGAAAATGTTAGTAGTGACAATTATATTGAAATCGAATTGAAAAGAAAGAAAATAAGAGGTTTATTTACATGTTAATTGATGTCTAATAATATATTAGTCAATATTACATGATTCAAAGTGATAAAAACAAACAAAATCAAAGAATAATTAAAGAGAATAGAAGAAGGAGAGAGCTTCTATGAGTTTTGTGGCCTCATAGGTTATACCAACAATGTATGGTCGAACAATCCTCGAACGATTGCTTTGAATGCCTTGATCTCTTGATTTGCATATGTATTGAATGTGTTTATGAATGTGTATTGAATTTGAAAGAGTTTCTTTGTGAGTTTTTGGAAGAGAGGGAGAGAGTATGGACGAGAGAGAGAGAGAGAGAGAGAGAGAGAATATGAAATGTATGGAGTGCGTGGATCTTGAAAACTAAAGGCGGTCGGCCAATATTTATAGGCCAAAGCCAAAACGAAGCAAGAACTGGGTGCAATTACGCCCAAAACTAGGCGCAATTGCGCCCAGCACTTGCCTGATTTTTGCTGATTCGTTTTGCCCTTTTTGAAGATTACGTATAATATAACATCGAAATAAAATATCATTTGATTTTATTTGATTACTATATTTTAACACAAAATCACTAATTGATTTGGGGAGATATTTGTGAGGTCCCCACGCTCAGTTGCGGTCCCGAAGCTCCCGAAGCGAGCTGTTTCGCTCGGGTGCGCGTTTTTGCTTAGGAAATTTAAAACTACTTTTGCACAACTCCAAAAATTATGGAAAAATATTCATAAAATGTCTTGTAAAAAATAGTTCATAGTGCCAAAATTTCGTGAATTTTGGAATTGTTTGCGTTATTTAATTAATCATCGCAAATGTAATTAAATTACTGAAAATTACGAAAATTGTAAAAAATGCTTAGAAAAAATCCGAAAAATTCTAGAAAAATGTCTAAAAATAAGTTAGAATCATTTTGATATTAAAAATTATTTTTAAGGGTGCTTCGGCTTTGAAAATCGAGATTCTAGAGCATTGTTTAAGGCAGTTGTTCTGTTGAATTGGACCAATTGCATTGTGGTATAGTTTTATCATTGCCCTTTATGGTGGGACAAATGTAAGTATCTACACATACATACATACATACATACATACATACATACATACATACATACATACATACATACATACATACATACATACATACATACATACATACATACATACATACATACATACATACATACATACATACATACATACATACATACATACATACATACATACATACATACATACATACATACATACATACATACATACATACATACATACATACATACATACATACATACATACATACATATACATTATAATAATAATAATATACATACACACATACATATTTATACATACATACACATTCATACATACTTACACATATATACACTTTAATTTTCAAAAAAAACCAAAAAATTAAACAAAAAAACCAAAAATTACACAAAACTTAACAAACGTAAACCAAAATTAAACAAAACTCCACAAAAATTAAACTGAAATTTCAAGTTAATTTAAGGGATGATGGAAATACCTTAAGGGATTGTGAAAACAACTCCCAAAACCAGAAAACTCGTCCAAAATTTGAGCTAATTCAAGGCCAAAAAACCCCGATTCTGATTTTTGAAATAAAAACAAATTAGAGTAAACCCTAAAATTCACTAAGTGCAGAAAATTGAAAAAAATTAAAAATAAAATAAAACCCTAACCGAAATTGAGGTCGGAAGGAGGAGGAGTGGCGGTGGTAGTGGAGAAACAACGACAGCCACAAGCAACCGCGGCAACAGTTGCACCAGCAACCAACAACCGCAGAACAACGGCAACCGCAGCAGCAAGCAACACCCACAACGAGGAGGGAGAAAGAGAAAGAGAAATTAAAACAGGGGCAAAGGAGGTCGCCGGAGTGAGGTCACCGGAGGACAGAGAAAGGGCAGGGAGAAGGAGTGAGGTCGCCGGAGGACGGAGTTTGGGTTGAAAGAAGAGGGAGTTTGGGTCGAGTGAGTCGAGTGAAAGAAAGAGGGTCGAGTGAGTGAAACAAAAGGGGAAAAAAGCGTGTTTTGAATTAAAAAAAAAGAGTACTGACCGAAAAATCGGTCGGTAACACTAACCGATTTTCATTTCTGTCGGTGTTACCGACCGATTTTTCGATCGGTAATTGTTGCGGAAAAAAATAGGGGAATTGAAATGGGGGTGTGCTTTGGATGGATATTTAAAGGCCATCGACCGAAATAACGGTCGGTAAATTCCCACCAACTATGTTCGGTCGGTAACGGTTGGTAATACCGACCGAAATAAAATCGATCGGTGAATTCGGTCGGCCTTGAATTTACCAGATATTTTACTACTCTTTTTAACTAATTAAGCTATTCCACGCCCTAAATTTAAATCAAACTGTGAAAATTTTTTATAATTATTTTAGAGTTTTTATGTGAAATACCTTTGAGTTTTCGCGTTTTCTACAAAATACACTTGATGTTTGATTTTGTTTATAAAATGCCCTCGGGTTTTTAAATTCTTTCACAACATAACCTAAATAGCTAATTTAGTTTAACTATGATTAGTTTAATTTAAAAATAGAAAAAACAAAAAAAATCACCAAAACCCCCTCCACCCACCCCTACTCCCAAACCACCACCATTGCTTGGGACTACGCACCACCGTCAACCGTCGTACCTCATTGGCTCCTTGCACCAACCACACCTCCCAAATCACGAGTTGAATTCGAACTACCACCCAACACTGCTGCCACCGTCCTACTTGAACACAGCTCCCAAACCACCATTGCATCCGGCCGCCCAGATTCGCAACAACCACACCACCCAAATTCGGGTTTTGTTATATTTATTTTTTAAATATTATAAGTAATCATGTTATGTTAAATTTAACTATTTAGGTTATGTTGTGAAAGATATTTAAAACTCGGGACATTTTATAGGAAAAAAAACATTGGATGTATTTTGTAAAAAACTCAAGGGTATTTCATAGAAAACCCTTGTGTTTTAAAATGAAAAAACTGAATAAGAGATGAAAAAAACTAGTTTGTGAGCCCGGGCTTTGCCCCGGGTTGTTTGATATTAAATTTGAATCTGAAAAATTACGTTAATGAGAATCTTGATTGTAGATTAATGGCAATAGAACGATTTGAGATTATTTTATTTGATTCCCTATTGACAATTTTTCCTCTTTTAATTTTTGAGTGTTAACTATAGCTGTAAAAGTTGGTGAGAAGCATGTGGCGAATTGCAAAAATAGCTTTTGAGTGTCAACTATAGCTGTAAAAGTTGTGATGAACTTGGCAACTAAATTCAATACTTTAAGATCGTGATAATCAAAAGTGTTTTGGGATCTTTGTTTAACCACACTTACTGACCAAAAATTTCGTTTAAAATTTATTAGATCATCTCGTATTCAACTAAAATGACTACTTGGATAAGGTGGAGTACATTAAATAGTGTAGATATACTTTTCTCTATGATAATTGAAGAGAGGCACAAAGGCGGGATGCGGGATATAAATCTATCTTATGATCTCATGGGACCGAGAAAGAAGCTCTGACCAAATTACCTATCAAACTTTTATTTTGTGTTAAATAATTATTTCTCAATAATCAACATTACAATTTAGAAAAAGCAATGAATTAAAAATCAACACACTTTATACGATCACCGTACAAAATAATACATAAAATCATTGAAAATCAACACACTTTATATAGTCTCACGTGCAAAATAATACATACTAGATTAAAAATACAAAGATTTTCTCGAATATATATATGTAACCAAAAAATACACTACATAATATGTAACTATAAATTACAGAGTAATGAGAAAATAAGAAGGAATCCTTGTAGCCAAAATATATCACATAACATGTGTTAATTTATCGGCATTATAATCACGAAAGAGTTTGGCTATCTAAACATAACAAATATGATAATATGAGTATATGACAATCAAAATCAGAAAAGATGGAGAGTCTTTTTACCCATTGGAGATCATTAGTCCCATATTGATAATTTGAGCCCAATCTTATATCCTCTCCCAAACTCTCCTCTCTCGTCTACACCTACTCTATGCATCAGTTACCGCAAAAAAAATAATGATACATTAATTCGAGTTGGTAAGAAGTAGATACACAAGAGTAGGGGAAATGGGAGACAAAATCAACTTTAATGCAAAATTATAACAATGTAAAAGTGGGGAGAAGAAATACTCCCTAATAGACCACTTCACCTCATTGATATCCCTGACCAACGGAATGAAATTAAAATTTAAAGAAGGTGGAAGAAAAAAAAAACATACCTATACGGGCATCGGGGCGTCACCGGGCCGGACTGTGTCCGATCCCTCTGCTCTGGGGGTACAATTAGTTGATGACTCAAGTTTTGCTAGAATTGAATTCCGGCATTTGCATAGTGTGAGTATGCTTGGAGTTGTGTGTTTATACTCGAAAACGAGTAGAGGAAGTCGCCACCGCACTTCTTTCGGGAAGCTGCGGAACCCGATTTAAGCCTTGCCTATAATTGCATAAAGCAAGGCAATGGACTCCATGTCTGGTAGTGCACCAAAGGTCTTGATTAGGGGACAAGGGTAAGGGTGAAGTAGTGCACAACCCCCCCCGTGTCTAGCGGCCTTTACTCAGTCATTGCGAGTCCATTGTCAAAAATACAACAGCAATCATATTTCCATTTGAACCCTAAGCATGCAAATTACTACGCGGGTTGTTTAACATAAATAGTTGCATATAAGACTAATTTGTTGTTGCGACATGTGTTGTTTAGATACGTATTCAAGGTGCCTAAAAGCCAATTTGTCCAAGAATTAGTCTTATTAGGCGTGAGAACATGTATTTTGTTGGTCTTGTTTAAGACATAATAATTGTTGTAATTTGCAAGAATGCAAGCATTCAACAAGAATTAAAGGTTTGCCTAAGATTGATTTCAATTCATGTCAAATAGTTGTTAATCAATATTACATGCTAATTTGCATAGAAAATCGAATTTCTAACAAGCATGCAAAAGGGGGTTGAGAAATTGAGACATTGGCCTCATACTAACCTTGCAACACGATGCTAATGATTGAGAACAATGCTAGGGACCCTCGCGAACTCGTACGAACATGAACAAACCTAAATCGAACTTAAAAGTCGAAATCAAGCCAAGATCTTAAATGAGTGCATGAATGGATGAGTGACTGTGTTTTGATATGTGTTTGATGTGTTTAAGAATGCTTTTGAATATGTTTATGACTGTATGAATGCAAGAATATGTGTTTGATTGCTACATGAATTTTGAGAGAGTTTTAGGGGGAGAATAGAGTAGAGCAAGAGCATATATGAGGTGTACGAGGCGTGTGAATGTTGCAAATGAAGGGCCGGGGCTTTGTATTTATAAGTAGAGCTAAAAAAAAAGGAAAGAACATGGGAAAAATCATGCCAGGAATGCCAAAAACCTGGGCGCAATTACGCCCAAGCTGGGCGCAATCACGCCCAAGCTGGGCGCAATTTCGCCCAGCAATCCTTCTTTTTTTGTTGATTCGACTTGCCTAAATTAGCGAGATGCGTATAATATAAAATCAAAATAAAATATGATTTTATTTTATTTGATTGCGAGATTTTAACACGATATTTTTGACTGATTTGGGGAGATATTAGTGTGGGCCCCAATGCCCTACGCTCGGGTGAGGTCCCGAAGCTCCCGACATGAGCCATTATGCTCGGGTGCGCGTTTTTGCTTAGGAAATTCATAACTATTTGTTCACAATTCTAAAAATTATGGAAAAAATATCTATAAAATTCCTTGTAAAAAATAATGCATTATTGTGTTAAAATTTCATGAATTTTGGAATTCTTTTCATAATTTAATTAATTATCGCAAAATTAATTAAATTGTTGAAAATTCCAAAAATGCTTAAAACAAGTTCAGAAAAATTCTAGAAAAATGTTTATAAATAAGTTAAAATTATTTGAAAATTAAAACTCATTTTAAGGGGTGCTTTGTGTAGGGAAATGTGTCCGACGTAATGAAAACTTGCCATTTTAGGGTCTGTCAAGGCCCTAACTCTCTCAATTCAGCTTGTGTGTTGCAAGTGGTGTCTTAACATCGATCGTCTTGGGCTAGGGACAAATGTAGGTATCTACAATACCGAGATGAGATTGAGGTTTAGGGATCGTAATTGTTGTGAAATTTATATGACCAGCTAATTTTACTATTAACATCTCCATTAAAGTTACAAAGTAATGTAATTGGTAGTAATTAGGGATGTAATTGTAACGATTGTAATTGTGAATGAGAATGAAATTATTGTGAGGAAGTAATTACCAAATGAAACGGTTGTAGGAGTAATAGTAGAGGAATTAGTAACAGGTTGGAGGCCTTCAAGCCATTGAAGGATAAAAGATTAAAAGATCAGTACAAGATTATTGTAACGTGCAAATCTTGACACTACTAGAATTTCGCCTAAGGCCGACCGAAACTATCGACAGAAAAAAATCGGTCGGTAACACCGACCGACACCGACTGCAATCGGTCGGTGTAATTTACCGATCGAAAATTCGGTTTGTATTACCAACCGATTTTAAATTCGATCGGTGTACCGACCAATGTTTCGGTCGATAAATCCTTGATTTTTATTCCCTCCATCAACACAAAAATTAAAAAAAAATCAAAAAAATTTACCGACCGAATTAAAAATCGGTCGGTAAATTTTTTTAAAAATTTTTTAAAAAAATTCCTTTTCTTTTTCTCTTTCTTCGACACAACTCACAAAACTCCTCTCTTTCTCTCACGAAACTCCTCTCTCTCTCTCTCTCTCCTTCCTCCGTCACGGTCACCGGCGTGACCCCACCACTAGCATCGTCCTCTCTCTCTCTTTCTCTCCTTCCTTCTCTCTTTCTCCTTCCCTCTCTCTCCCCTTCCCTCTCTCTCGGTCTGCTGCGCCGCTGCCACTATTGCTCGCGGTTGCTGTTACTCGCGGTTGTTGTTACTGCTCCACACCGCCACTCCTCCTTTCCCCAATTTCGGTTAGGGTTTTTTTAAAAAAAAATCTTCAATTTTCTGCAATTATTTAACTTTAGGGTTGAATCTAATTAATTTTTGTTTCAAAAATCTGAATTGGGGTTTTTGGCCTTTAAGTAGCTCGAATTTTGGACGAATTTTCTGGTTTTGGGAGTTGTTTTCACATTCCCTTAAGGTATGTCCATATTCTCTTAAAATAACTTTAAATTTCAGTTAAATTTTTGTTGAGTTTTGTTTAGTTTTGGTTTAAAATTGTTAAGTTTTGTTTAATTTTTGGGTTTTTTTTTATTAATTTCATGGTATTTTTTTTAATATTAAAGTGTATGTATGTATGTTTAAGTATGTATGTATGACATCTCAAAGAAGCAAAATTTCAATCTGCGCGCAGCCGTGTTGTGGACTATCAGTGACTATCCAGCATATGGTATGTTGTCAGGTTGGAGCCCCTCTGGTTTTAAGGCTTGTCCATATTGCATGGAGAAAAGTAAAGGCCTTTTGGCTAAGACATGGTTGCAAAGTATCATGGTTTGATTGTCATCGCCAGTTTTTAGATTCCGACCACCCCTTCCGAAAGAATAAGACAGCTTTTTGTAAGAACAGAGTAGAAAATGACTCGGCTCCTCATATCATGTCAGGTGAGGAATTGTGGCAGATTGTGAAGGACTTACCGAGAGTCACTGATGGTCCAGATGCTTTGAAGCAATTGAAGAAGAAAAAAATGGGATGGGATAAGCAATCTTGTTTGTGAGACCTGCCGTATTGGAAGGATTTGTTGCTTCGACACAACTTAGACGTCATGCATATCGAGAAGAACTTCTTCGAGCAACTCCCTCAACACCGTCATGGACATGAAAGACGAAACGTCTGACACTGTCAATGCGAGGAAAGACATGAAGATTATCTGTAGGCGGCGAGAGTTGGAGCTCATTGGTGATGGTAAGGGTAATGAGTTGATGCCCAAAGAACCTTTTGCACTTGACAAGGAGCAGAAGAAGGTGTTATGTGAATGGATTCGAGACTTGAGATTTCCTTACAGGTATGCTTCGAACTTGAGCCGATGTGTTGATAAAAAAAAGGCTCCATGGAATGAAGCTAGAGTCACGATTGTCATGTATTTATGGAGCGGTTGTTGCATGTTTGCCTACGTGAGTTGCTTCCACTTCATATTTGGAAGGCAATAACTGAAATCAACCAATTCTTCCGTGCTTGTGTGCTCCCACTATCACGTTGAGTGAGATAAAGCGCCTGCAAGACAACATTGCTGAGATCTTATGTAAGTTAGAAAAATATTTCCCCCAACATTCTTTAACTCCATGGAGCACTTGCCGTTACACTTGCCACATGAAGCTTACATTGGGGGTCCCGTTCAATATAGATGGATGTACCCATTCGAACGGTGAGTTATTGATAATCGTTTATACCACGTTAATCATTTCTTAAGAAGTGTCATTTACATTACTCATGTGTCTTTTTCTCATAGGTTCCTTAACCACTTGAAACGTAATGTGGGGAATAAGGCAAGGGTTGAAGGTTCTATATGCAATGCATACCTGGCTGAGGAGATATCCAATTTCTGCTCATAGTATTTTCAATCAGAGGTTGATACAAAATCGAGGGACTTGGGTAGAAATGCATACCCTGATATGGAAAGCCAACATGGTGTCAATGTCCCTGAATTGTTTAGGGAGGATTGTGGTCGACCAGCTACGAGTGGTAGTAAACGTTGGTTGACAGAGACAGGGAGTACGTCCGAGCCCATTTGTACATCCTCGCAAATTGTGGCATTCTAAGTGACTATGAAAGGTAATTTTCTTAGAGGTCCTGTCTTAGATTAGAAAAGCACATTGCATGCCGGCTTAGCTGACTAACATCGAATTTGCACACTATTGTAGGCAATTTGAGGATCACATGGTGCAGTCAAATCGTCAAATAAAGAGGGATGACGTCTAGATCCAATGCGAATCCCAATACCCGACATGGTTAAAGACACAAGTGAGGATTCCCAATCCCTATACTCCCAACTTTATTAATTACATACCTTTACTTTATTTACTGACTTACTCAACAAATCTAGGTGCTTGAGACACAGAGTGCTGATGACGTCACACGAGCTCTTGCGATGGGCCCCTCAAAACAAGTGACAACTTGGAATCAATTCTACGTCAATGGGTACAATTTTCACACACAAAGCTACGGTAGGAACAAGTCAACCATGAATTATGGGGTGTGTGTTGAGAGTCAAGGAGGGGTTGACTACTTCGGCACTTTGGAAGAGGTGATACAATTGTCTTACCACGGGAGTGACGCAGAGTACAAGACGATATTGTTCAACTGCAATTGGTTTGATTGTGACAAGGGCATGAACATTCATGAGAAATATAGACTTGTAGAGGTCAATCATACTAGGAGACTCTCGTGGTACGACCCCTTCGTTGTGTCATACCAAGCTAGTCAAGTGTATTATGCACCTTATCCTAGCCTTAAGAGGGACAAAGTGCAATGGTAGGCTGTGTTCAAGACAGAAGCTAGGTCAGAGGTTGACGCACCAGTGGAATCGGATGTTCTACAAGAGGAAACATCTCTTGTTCCTGTAGGTCTATGTTCTCCAGACGAGATACCAGACTACGAGTTCATCGAGGGTGATGATGATGAAGATGAAGTCATTCCGAGTCTAGCTYAAGACGATGGTGACAATGGTGAGGAGCTTAGTAGTGATGAGAGTGAAAAAATGGATGATGACGACGACGAAGACGTTGATGACCTCAYTTTGTTTCATTAGGAWGTAATGTAAATTTATTTTGATTTTAGATATCCTTATTATTGTCATTTGAAACAAAAAAAAATAAGGTTATTGTAATAGTTGTAGTAATTTAAGTTTATTGAGTTTCCCCTCGAGCTTCTTAAATATATTAACTCTGAGTGTTTAGTTTTGGATATATTGATTTTTTTTCACATTTATTAATGCTTGGGCAATATTCATTATTGGTTAATTGTATTTGTGATTGTGGTTTTTTTCAATAACTATTAACTGTGCGGATAATTAACTTATTACTTTATGCAGCAACATGGCATAAAAAAGGCGTGGTGGTACGAAAGAGACATCTAGTCCCATTTCTGAGTCGCAGGTTGCCGACCAGCCGTTTCATCATTCTCCGACTCAGTCTCAGTCTACAGTTCCTGGTCAGCCTCGTTCGATTCGYATTCAGCCMCGTCCGAGTCATTCTCAGCCGATGCYTCCTGATGACCTCGATTGTCAGGCTGAGTTGTCTAGGAGACGARCATCGATGGTTTCTTCTCAGGCTCGTCCGCAGCACGGGGTAGCTCGTGCTCTCCAGTTTGGCGCTCCATATTTACTGGCTCCACGTACCAAGGCTCCTCCGTTCCAGCCTCCACGTACAGGTCCTACAAAAGGCAGATTCCTTGCACCAGATACCTCTTCCAGGTATTTAGCACCTCAAAAAATAATTTTTAAATTTCAAATAATTTTAACTTATTTTTAAACTTTTTTTAGAATTTTTCGGAATTTTTGTAAGCATTTTTGCATTTTTCGGAATTTTCAACAATTTAATTAATTTTGCAATAATTAATTAAATTATGAAAACAATTCCAAAATTCACGAAATTCTAGCACAACACACTATTTTTCACAAGGAATTTTTACATATTTTTTTCCATAATTTTCCGATTTATGAATTTCTTAAGCAAAAATGCAAAAACCAGGCAAATCGGGCCATCTTAGGATATTTTGCCTCGTGACACGCGTCTCGAGGAAGCCAAATATCCCGAGCATCATGAAAATATCAGCCACAATCGCAATAATATC
>SNQN01005433.1:22482-44510 GCA_008642245.1 Bassia scoparia | reverse complement strand
ACATTCCGATCACTTACTGATAGTTGAGGAAGTGTGACCAAATTAGCACGAGGTTTAGTCGAGGATTCAAGAATTCTTGAGAAACATGGACCCGAGGTCTTAGATTGAATTGTGTTGCTCCCTCTCACCGTTGTTGCATCCCGGCCACATATACTCTCTTGACGTTCTGTTCTTGAGGTTTTCGTGTTTGAATAAATCTCTTTGCTCGTGTTTCTTCATTTGTTTCTTTTCAATCACGCAAAGTCATCTATAACCTCATACAATTCACCCCCCCTCTTCTTGTTCGTCGACTCCAACAAAAACCCTCATAACAACCCGACCCTCTGTGAGATCAGAGCACTCTTCTTCGTGGCAAGTCTCCACTCTCACTTACAAGCTTTCTAGATTCTCACAACACAAAGCCTATTCAGAACCACTAACTATCTACACTTACAACTCGATTAAAAACTATCAATGGTTATGTTGCAATAAGAAGATTGAATGCCGATTATTGCGTTTCTCAGAGTTATATGGAATACTCTTGTAAATAAGAGAGTGATTATGTATTTAGTAGCCAAGTATCGAAGGATTAATTAAGCAACTAGAGTCATCTACTTCATGACTCTCCTAAATTTTTGGGGACATGCATCATAGATGGACCTGGCATCACTTCATTCACGCTTCCGGTTTTCAACAAACAGGCAGTACAAACATATTTTTCCGACTACTCCTAATATCTCAACAGTGTTTAGCCTTGGCTCAACCAACTAACCATTAAACATTTTACTTCACATTTTTATTAAAAACCGCATTCTTTCAAATTCGTTTTTTCAATAATATTTTCCAAATAATCAGCTTTTTCATATTTATTAGATGAGCTTTAATAATTCTAACTAATTCTACAGAAGATAGTCATTTGATATGAAGAATGTTGTTATGTCAACTATAACACATTATCCATACTTTATTTTTTGTAAATTCTTTATATCAAACTTGAAATCTTTCAATAAAATCAGAGATTTATGCTTAAAATTTCATATCTAATTAATTTCGAGTATATTCCAACCTGTATAATATCAAACTACAATAATCTAAGAATATTAAATATTTAAAACTATTCTGGCCTCTATTCCTGTGCGTATCACTAGTCTTCTCGTAGTCTCAGATTTCCCCCTTGATATCATTTTCTTTAAGAACTCCACAGAACCTGTAACAGCACACACTAAATGCACACACAAATTACATCAATAGTTTGCTTTCTTGTTTGTGTTCATTTATCAAACCTAGGGTTAAACACGTACTCATATTACATTATTGTTCGTCCGTCTCAAATACTCACATTCAACCCTCTCTCACAAATCTCCCCCCCCACCACCAACACAAAATTAATAGAATCGCTTCCTACATTATCTTTTTTATCTCTACTACAGTGTAACATACATAATGCGTTTAAATTGATGATTATATCTATTTTTGGGGATGCTATGCTATTTATTATTTTTTTTTTGAGAGGAATGCTATGTATTTCTTTAGTATCATCAAATACATGTGTCATAATAAACATTGTTTTAGAATACGAAACAGAATTAGACACTTATCCATCAATTTGTAGTCTTTAATAATAAAAAGTCCAATAAATTTAACTAAAGAATGATGTCCCGCATCAAGTGTATACTCGTATCTTTTAAGGAAAGTTTAAATAATTTATACTTTGTATTCATCTCATTTATGTAGATGTTCGGTTACTATTACTTGATTATTTTTTAATAGAAAAAAAACACTTTGATGGAATTCAAAGAGACAACGTTCAAACACAAACTCGAGAGCAAGTAGGTGGCCACTATATATTACTTGACAGATCTCTTAACAAACATAAACATGTAAAACAAAAACGCCCGATAGTCATTAAAATATTGCTCTTCAACCTAAATGAGTGAACAAGTACACCATAAGATGCCACAATTCGACCAAAACACGTATCAAAGTAATATTGTTGAGCGAAATAATCGTAAATTAGATTAAACCCACTAACTGGATAGATATAATGCAATCAACATGACGAATAATCTTTGAAATACCATGCAATTGTATACCCAAAATAAGGGTACAATGCAAGTGTATTAAATGTGTGATGACATTCGTTCATTTTTTCCCTGCATAAAATTAGACATCATATCAACGGTCCCCGTTCCATTACGTGTTTGGACCATTTGCCATGGGTAGTATCAGTTAGGCTACATCTTTTGCTTTCTGACATYTCCCGGGYCGGCGTTTGGTATAAATTTCGTAAATGGAATGAAAATAATTATTCTATGTAAGAAAAAGGGTAATGATACACGTTACCTTTGAATCTTTGATATATGTTAGACACTATTTTAGTATAAAAACGATTCGAGAAATTTACAATTGGAGAAGGCGATTGGGGAAGGGAATACATTTTGTTTACATTGTACTAGTTGGACAGGGGTAACAATTTGGAGGATTTTGTTACCCCTTTGTAAGTAATATTTTGTTACTTATAACTCATACCAAACTACACAAAATGGAAACACTTGCGAAGTATTTGTTTACGTTCCTTATATTACAAAATTTCATTCCAAAAACCCTTTTAATTAAATATCTACTCGTGAATGGTGTGGTGTGGTGTGGTGTGAATTAGTCAAACATCAGATCAATTCATTTATGCACTAATAATTATCCTATGTCTTTCAAACAAATAATTATCCTATGTACGCATTGTACTCAAATGTCATATTCGTTCAAAGTAAACTTAAATTGAAGTACATTGAGATGATCGTGTTTCTTTGAATTCAGTTAAACAAAATTGAAATTCATTGAAAATGTTTCTACATATCTTTTGCTACATATTATTTCACCATGTCACTGTTTTACTTTTACTCATATTATTACTTTTAATTTTGAAAATTTCAATTTACTCGCTTCATTTTTTTTAAAGAAATTAATTCTCTCTATCTCTCACTAAATAACATGGTCTAATTAAATGTTTTACTGTCTATCCATCTTCACTCCAAAAATTACCTAAAAGTTCATTTCTTCAAAATTATGCACTAATTGAAAAAAAGGAAGAAGTAATGACATTTCGTGATCCCATAAAGTTGTTATTCACTTCACTTTCTATTTGTCATATCTAACAAACATGAGCTTTTTTTTTCCATGTATGGTACCTGCCGAAGCTCTTGCTAAGAATTACTTTCAAATTATCCCATGGAAGCAATGGAGAGCTTCATTAACGGAATAGAGTTGACTTTCTAAGTCTTTCTTTGAAGAGATTCTTGGAGTGTAAACGTTGCATAATGTTGATAGTTTAGTACTTTAACTTCCCAATTTTCACATAACGTCACACGAAGCAAACATAATATTATGAGTCTGAATCCTCTAGATTTCAGTTGAACTCCAAAKGGTAGATTTCAACAAATCCAAACCAATCAAAAAAATTAGTAGAATATATAATTGACATAGAATATCTTAATTATCAAGGGATAATTGGTGATTTGTTTCCAATACTTTCTAGGAAATTTCATTTTCTAAAAACTTTTATTTCTTATGGATTGTCATTTTATATACAAATCAAAGAATTCCCCTTTTWTGTACAGTATTTTCTTGATAAATCTAAGTTCCAATGGAACTTTGAGTGAACCAAACTAAACCTTGGTTAATTAAAATCAACGTCATGAATTTAGCTCGTGTATCATCTTTTAAGGGCAATGGTGATTTCGACATTCAATTTGACAATCACAACTTATAAAGTTACAAGTATAGAATRCAATTGAGTATTTCCAACATGAACAACACTTGGTGTTTATATACGAAGTAAATCTTCAACTAGRTTTGTGTCCGAGAGTGATTTAAGGAGCATCATGTTCATACACAAACTTCATATGAAATAACTTTAAAAAAGTAATGTAAAGTGCTATATTATAAACATTAAATACAATTTCAAAAATGACATCAATTTGTGAATTTATGACAAAAATACACAAAAAAACAATGTAATTAACGTTTATTTTTCATAAACTTTCTATTTTAAACTCTTTAGATGTAACCCTTAAGACTACATATAATTTTTTAGTTTAAAAAATATTGAAAAACCGTTAAATTGTATCTTCTAGATCTCATATTTTAGTCTCCTACAGTAGTTAACCTTGATCTTAACATTACTTTTTATATGTCAATGATTAACAAAGTGTGTTTTCATGTTTAGGAAAAAGACATAAAATAAAAAAAGGGTTGTGTTTCACGTTTAACAACCTATTTGTAATAAAATTATATTTCCTCAAACAAATCCAAAGTGTTTATGATTTCTTCCTAGATATTGGGTCCATCACTTTATACATTGTTAAATTGTTTCTCTAACGATGAATAAAAGTGAAATTTGCAATTGACGTWGTTTTTGTTGGGGCYGGATCACCCATATCGTTGAGCCACACGCACACTCCATACCACATTAGTATGATATTGTYCGCTTTTAGCCTAGCCCGCACGGATTTGTTTTTGGRCACTTTCCCAAAAGGCCTCGTACTAATTGGAATGTGCAATCCATCCCAACAACTCTTCCTTATTCTTTCCATGTGAGACTTGGATTGTCCATCCCAACAATCCTCCCCTCGAGACAATGTGAGGGTCTCCCACGCAACACTAATGAAGACTTGTACTCATGCCACCGAGCCAAACCGCTCTACACCCGCGTGCTTCACACCAAATCTTCGTATCCCATTGAACCATCGGCTCTGATACCACATGTTGGGGCCCAGATCACCCACATCGTTGGACCACACGCACACTCCACACCACATTAGTATGATATTGTCCGCTTTGGACCTAGCCCGCACGAATTTGTTTTTGAACACCTTCCCAAAAGGTCTCGTACTAATTGAAATGTGCAATCACTTATAAGGAGTTCAATTATTCCTTAATCTTTCCACGTGAGACTTGAATTCTCCATCCCAACAGTTTTCAATGGATCGAAACGACATGAGAGTCGGCTAGTAACCTATTCAGCATGGTACTCCATTCATTTTAATCTTCATATACATGATCACCATCCACAATTCAATTTGTTGTCCGATTTCGTTTTCAAGTATGATGTTCATGTTATTTCGAAAGAAACACCATGCTTTCAATTAATGCGTTATCGCATTGTGGCAAGCCACATTCATCCATCAATGAAATCTTCTTTGAAGGAAACAATAACTTGCACGTTTGATTCCAGAATTTGCATTCATATTTATATTACACTGCGATCCTCATTAAGGACTCTTAAGGCTAACAACCAACAACCTATCAATTTAATTCTCTTATCTTCATGACTTGATATGCCAACAATGGATTATACAGATATGCCATATCGTGATCTTTCAACGATTGTTATCATGTATTGCATTAGTGAACTGATCTTCCTGAATGAAACTTCAAAGTCTGCAAGTACGACGCGTGACAGCTAAACCTGAAGTCCCGAACTATATCTTAAGAGAAAAACTGATGAACAAACCGAGCGGMCTGTTTGCAACCTCTATAGGCCTGTTTCCACACCATAAACRACTTTATTACAAGTATGATGATGACCCTGTTACCAAAAAGGGTTGGGATATGAACTTGAGAGGGCACTGTAAGACCCTCAAAAGAGTTGCGGATTTCGACCATTCCGCAGTTTATAGTGACCTGTGTAAGCAGTAATTTTGTAAGAGCCACCTAATCTTATTACTTAACACTTTCCCGGTTGGGAACAATTATTCAATATATAATCAATAGGCGATAGCAGTGGGGGATGAGATGAGAGTATGAGACACAGAGAATAGTATACAATCAGTAATTATTGCTGACAATATAGTCGTTACATATATTTAGCTTAAGGCAAGTAATTAATCTAGCTAGCTTACCACAGCAAATGCAACGGATTTCTGGAATACCATATCTTATCATCTAGCCAACAGCAACTAGCAACCACTTCCATTATTTATCATTCTCGGTTCTTAGCCAGGACTTTTATACAACTCGACGCTTTTTGCTGGTTCTGCACAGTCCAGATGTTTGCTTTGCACCAGCCAAACCAGCAACAAAGACGATCAACAACAGTGAAGAATTCTTTACACAACAACACAATACATGAAATTCTAGCAACAAGATTGCAGAATTCATTTCCTGGCCGGTCAAGATTCCAGAGCMWMATTCAGTTTGTTTAGCCTATAAAACACTATGWYTGTGGGACATACAACAAATGAATCCCATAAATACCCAGTCATTCAATACTAAAGAACACTGCATATCAATTCAAACAGAAATAATGCACAGCAGCTCAACCATATTCAGCAGTCAACACTATGCCAGAACCATATGCTAATTGACAGAGCGGCAATGGTGTTAAGAAAACAAAGAACAACAAATTTTAAAGAAAAGGAAGAGGAAAAGATGATTTTGAATGCTACAGRWAACAGCTAAAGAGAAATACATATTTCTCAACGATACTGTGTAACTTTGATGCCAATTTCTCAACAGAAAAACAAACTTTACGTACAAAAATGTACTTTCAAGTTAAAGACCACCATTATACAAAGACTTAGAAACAAACCAGGGACTAGTAGTTCAAACCAAAAGAAGCAACGAAATCAATGATGCCCCATATCATATACTGTACAGACTCACATTAATTTCTTCCATAACATTCACCATCCCTGTGACTTCAATTGAGACAGCACTCTTATGGTCTTATATATTACTTCATAGAAGTCTCTTAGAGCCAACCATCGAAATGGAGAAACCAAAAAAGTCAGGAATGCGAAAAACAAGGTACCGCAGATTATCTGAGAAGCAAAGGTCCAGAATATAGTATAGGAAACTAGTCCATAATTCCATATCCAAGTCAGAGGTCATTGTTCCTCTAGTTTCAATTCAAACACGAAGTAAAAAATATTAGTATGGTCCACTGTTCTACTTGTGCTTTTTATACATTTGGAAGTTTTAGACACCAATAATTCCATTAGATATAAAATATAATCATATAAGGTCAATTAAGCACAGTCTTTAGCTTCTAGTAAAGGACAGTCATGTACAATCCAATCTCCCTAACCATCCTAAGGTGAGAGAATTGGAAATACAAGCACAATCAAACAATATAAATTAGCAACCCATGATAGCCATTTCCCAAGCAGTTTTCACACCGTCAATTACACCCTTCTTCCCATTTAGAGTATTTAGGATGCTTCTCGTGATTACATGAACATATACTACAGTGTGCTCTTAAATTAGCAAAACATGAAACGCAAGTAGACCTTCATTGCCAAATAATTAGTTGAACATTTAAAAGTCCATACCTTGAAAAGGACTGAATACGCCAAATAGCTTCATGAATCTTGTCACTTGTCAGCCTTAACTTGAGCTACAAGCTTGCATTATAGAGCATCCCATCTCCAGGAGTAATTGAAAGCTGGAAGAGACTAAAAGCATTCTTTTGAAGAAAMAAAGTCAACAGGTTATCGAAAATCAAACCATGACAAATTTTACAAGGGGCCAGATAATGTTAATACAGCTTTAATAGTTTCTCCATAAAGTAAGCTTCAATAAATTTGTTGAAGTAAAGAGATATTACTTCGATCTTGGGGACTTAAGAGAGCAAATTTTGTGCTAAAAGTGATACCTGTATAGTTGTATCGCAGAAGAAAAACATAACTTTTCCTACAACATTTGCCCCAAAATCCATAACTGTTGCTGAAAGAGTTCCAGTGTGACTGTTTTAAATATCAGCTGCTTTTCTAAAATTTTCTTTTCATATCATATACTTCTGAAACTATGGTGTTGGAATACAATGAAGTTTTCTTTAAGAAAAAAAAACATACCATAAAATTCTGATGTAATTTGTATTCATGACAAATACTGCTACGCAACAATGGGAATCTAACCAGTAAAACATTAATCTTCAAAGTTCAAACTTTCTGTAAAAGTAAATAAAGAAATAAGATAATTTAAAACAACGAAACAAAATTAAAGCCAGCAACATTGCATTGGCTCCTTCGTAGAATAAAAATTATCCACGGATTCTTCACTCCCAGAAACATGATATTTGCCTGTCTCAAGTGAGTAGAATAGTATATGATTGTCCTTAAGCCTTGAAAGATAAATCCTATTCTGCATCCTAACCTCAGCAAGTTCTGCAGAAAAAGAAGATGTATGGCTAACAAATAAACTAAACTTTCCAAGACTTTTAACWTGATCCCATTTTTCCTTTTGAAAGTTGAACTTGAACACCTTAATCCACCTTCCCATATACCCTATAAATACTGCATATAGTTCTCCGCCGCACTCAACCAAATGGGATGAATGAAACCTAAAGCAGTGAATTTCTGGCCTACAGAAAACTCTCCAACTTCCTTCACCATCTACCAAGGCAAATTCTCCAAGACATCCAGTCTCGTCAAGAACATAGAATGCTCTTGCAAAATATAATGGACTGCTTGTCCCAAGGCGAAATTTGAGGTCCAAATCTTCATAGCGAAACTCAAAACTGTCCCATGCTTCATCCCCATATTGAAAATAACTTATCTCAACTGCAAGAAATTTGTCAACGACTGCAATAGCACGGAAATCAGGAGACGTAGGGAATGTTGAGAATCCAATAATGCATGAATAACAACTCATACTGTGATCGACTGAAAAAACCCCCCTCTCCCTTGTGAAAGGATTGAAGTACTTCAGCATTCTATCAGGACCAACAGAAATAACTAACCAACCATTCTTAGAGTAATCAATAGCAAAAGGGTCTGAAGACAGCTGTAAACTGTTAAAGCATGAATCAACTCGACATGGATCTATTATTTCACACGACCTCCCATCACTCTTCATGAAAACAAACAATGGGATCATGTTATTGGTCTTGCAAAAGGGTGCTGGAGGGACAATAGATTGAAATGTCGTACAGGTAGCTCGGAAGTTCCAGAAATCAAACAAATGCATATCCTTTGAGATCAAATGTATAAGATGATCTGGAAGTTCAATCAACCGGCATTCTCCAACTTGTTTT
This sequence comes from Bassia scoparia, assembly GCA_008642245.1. NCBI lineage: Eukaryota > Viridiplantae > Streptophyta > Magnoliopsida > Caryophyllales > Amaranthaceae > Bassia > Bassia scoparia. Next base: position 35,500 of record SNQN01005433.1, on the reverse strand, counting down.
TCCTGTTCTTGTGGAAACTCTTCACGCTTTGTACTAATGCTTATCATCCCATGGTCAACAACTTCATCAAATACATTATCCTTCAACTGATTCCCCTCATTTCCATTCTTGTCTTGCACCAATAACAACCTATGACAACCAAAACAAAGAATTAATTGGATATGAAGATTATAGAACAAAAYCATACTGTTGATAGTAAAAAAAATCATCGGAGTACTAACCTATCTTGTTGTGGTGCCATATTGAGCCAAATTGGAGGAGGGCTATAGGGGTATTTCAACACCGGACAGGACAAGAACACAGACAAACTACCCTCTTCTAGGTTGTAAGAATAGAAAATCTGATCATCCAACATTTTCATAAAAAGAAAGTAGATAGAATTTCCTTGAACACTGTCACTACCGCCATCTCCTCCCCAACACCATGTGCTACAATCTTTGCCAACAAAAAAGGCACGACCATCCAAAGACTTGACCTCCACCAACGTCCTCCTTGCCAAATCCAACTCCAGAACCTTCACCATGCTGATACGATCGTCTCCCCCATGGCGTATATAAGCACAAACATGGTATACACGACCACAAGATTCAACCCAATAATCCATCCGGTGTACACAAGCAATCCCACTTCGCGGCCAATCAATCTGCAAAGACTTTATGATGAGTGAGTTGGAGGCATCATCACAAACCTCCATACTCAACAACAAAGTACCAAACTCTTCGTTTCTAGCCCAACCATATAAAATGTTGTTCACCGTAATGACTTCATGCATCTCCAATCTCCCACCATCAAGCTCAACACTATGTCTAACCCAACCACAACTAGCATTAGTCCTTGTCGGGGTAGGTCGATACACAAACACTATATTTCCGAAAAACAACAAAACCACGCAGACATTGTCACTCCTATCATCAGCACCTCCGACATCCGATGTGATCAACGTGAAAGCTTCATCCCCTTCACTTCTAACCATGTGACTGCCATCAATAGGCAATGGAGGGAGCGACATGGACTGCAAAGAGGAGGGTTTCCATAAAGAAAACATCTTTCCGTCCCATAAATCGCGTAAGATTAACCAGCCATGACAGGATGCACAAATAGATTTGCCACGCAATTCTGGGATACTCTTGGAATAATTTGTGCTGTTATTAGGGTTTGAATGAGATATTTCGCAGAATGTCTGAATTTCTTCAGCTTCATAATGTGTATACACAATCCAAGGAGCTCCCACAGCAGGTGGAAGCCGCAATTCATCCTCTTGATCTTCCATTAATGAACTAAAATTGCAATTGAAACAACAATTTGAGGTAATTCTACATCCACCAAAATTCAAACTACAATACTCCGTAAAACCGAAATATTCACCAATGAATTTCAACCAAGAAATGAAATCACCATATAACTGAAGATACCTCCAAAAATTTCCTGCTTGCCACAATCAATCATAAAATCTGGGGAAAATTTGTGTTGTGCAATTGTAAAAGTGGGGGGAATTAACCTAAATAAAAAGGGGTATAAATGGAATTGGCATTGAGAGTTCAAATTCGATATTATCACGCTTCAAACTGATTAACTGGGGACTGAAAAAGAATTTCCGAAAATTTAGATTTCTTGGAAAAAAAAATAGAGACCTTACAGAAGTGTGCTGTGCAATCGAGGTTTCGAGTGTGTGAGGAACTGAGGACAGAGGGAAAAAGCCAACAAGTCACGAAAATTAAATTATTGTATTTTAATTTAAATGAATGATTCCAATGATAGTCCATTTACACTAATTAAATGAATGATTCCATGATTGAATGATTAAGATTATACATACTTCGTACAAAAAAGCCAATGAACTACCAATCATCGTTACGTGCAACTGGGAGCGGAAGTTTGAAACAAGTGAACAACATTTTGGTAGGGAAAATTTTGTTGTTCGAATCCCCACAACAATATTGGAAGGGATTGAACACTTAACCAATAGAAAATTTGAGCCTCTGAATTAGCCAAAGGGTTGAAAAAAAAAAATATTCGAATCATCAAACATAGTAATAAATTGGTCAAATGTATAATACTCCGGTACATAACAACATGCTTTTTTTGTTCTTTGCAATATTTAATTTACTTCCTCCTTAAATTCTGTTAAATACTAGAATATTTTGTTCATTACATTGTTAAATACTTTCTTAAATAAATGTAAAATTTCAGTGTGTCACTTTTTAAACGGATGAAATAGTAATTTGGTATTTCAAACAAAAAATAGTTTAAATAAAAAAATTAGTTCAAAACACAACAAATTAAAAAGACAAAAATTTTCTCCTTTAAAAAACAACTCTTTATAAAAGTTTTAGATAATTTAGTTCAGAAAATAAATTCATGTTTAAAAAAAAGAATTTTATTATCTATTATTAAGTGGTATTATATTTGTGGAGAAGCGCAAATTAATTATGTCATTTTGTGAGCTAACACCTTAATTAATTTTATTTCGTGACAAAAACACCTTAGAAAATTATCTTCTAATTTTGTGGCACAGGTTTTCATTTTTTTTCGATCAAAAAGACAATTCCCTAGTATTTATGCAGCAAGCAAAGATAAACAGATATTTATGCAACAAGCAAACATGAACAAATATTTATGCAAGTAATGCAACAAGCAAAATCGATAATAATAATAATAATAATGTGTCAAGGTGTTTATGGTGACTAGCAAGGTTTTAAAACCAAACAAATATTGAGTTCAAAACTTTTAGTCTTGCCATGTGACAAAGTATAAAATACGTCTTTCAAATAAAAGAATATTGATAGCAAATTTTAACACATTACAAACCTTTAAAAAAATAAGTAAATAAAAAAAAATTAGAGAATGGAGATTTACCCCTAAAATGATTTTAGTAAACTTTGATCGAGTAAACGTAAAGAAGATCTTGAGTTGGGTCTACTCAAACCATGGTAGCATAGTAAGAAAAGTACTTCGTATATGGTAACACAAAATATGACATAACACGTCATTATCCATGTGAAGGCGACACATTAAACACGACAAAATAATACGAAGTACAAAATTGGATTAACTAGGCAAGCAAGCACAATGTAATTTAATTTAATACATACGATGAAAAATGAGAGTCATAGACGAAGAATGAGAGTGACTTAGAAATTTCACTATTTTTTCTATATAAAAAAAAGTTAGAGCAGTATGCGAGYATTATTCRTTATTAATCTTTAATTAGCATGACTCGTGCATTGTTTCATCTAATATGGAGTTGTATMTGAACCCCATTCGGGCCCTCCAAATTAAGCTTTAACATACGGAGTAGTTGATCTGAGCTTAAAATAGTTACATAAAAGTTCGACTCGTTAACAACCGTAGCTAAAGCATTACCGACATAAAATAAAGAGCGTAAATTATAATACTACTAGTCTACTAGTACTATGTTCCCATGTGTTTGATTTCAGCAAATTAAATTAACACAACCACACAACTACACAAGACACAAGGACTCAAGGAGTCAAGTGAAAGAAAACAAAATGATAAGCTCATAGCAATAATGATGTATAAATGTATCATGAAGGTTTTTCATGAGTTTTGCTTGGTACTAATCTAAATGAGTGACCCAACAATACAAACATGATTTATGCAGAAAATGAGAAAATCATAATGTGTTGGTATGACTTATGAGTATAATGGTATGGCGTGTTGCATTCTGCTAGACTTTGCTTCATTATTCAGTATCCTTAATCTTTTTCTTTTTTAATTTACAACAATTCTTCTTTAACTCTCAATTTTTGATTTCTATTCAAATGAGAAAAGGAGAAAAGTATTGTGGAAAATTTTACCTMAAAGCCAATGCATTTTTGTATTGTAAAGGAAGCCTCAAGAGCTGTAAAATGTAATTAAAGCAAAGTTTACTCAAGTCCTTAATACAAGTGTGTGATTTAATAATAAATGATCACCATATGTCCATATTCACCAATAATAATATTTGTCACCTACTCCTTTTTTTTATGGTCTATATATATATTTTTGATTTTTTTTTTTTAATAAAAAAAACTGTCCAAAACTTAGGTGCACTGCCATTCTATATGATTCAAAAAAATCACATTGAAAAATCTTATAGACCCTTGTATATTCTTGTACTCTATTAATATGTCTGTCTCTTATACACATCTAAAAAAATCACATTGAAAAATCTTATAGACCCTTGTATATTCTTGTACTCTATTAATATGTGCATATTGCTTTGCGCGAAAGAAAATAGAGGTGGTAAAAACAACACCATCCTCAACTCAACTCGTTATTAGAGAGTTTAGATTGAGAGTGTTAACATGACACATTAACTTTTTTTGACACGAAAACTAAAAGATAACATGACACATTAACTTGACACAAAACGACATGTTAATAGAAGATTTGGGTCAAGAGTACATGTTCGTTTAAGTATATACTCCGTAGTTGACATGAAACCACTCATTTATTAATAAGTCAAATTAGAATTGAAGGAGATCAACCCGTTTATATAAGTTGGTTGACAAAAAAAAAAAAACACGAACAATGTGATTTACATCTTTACAAAGAAAAAAAAAACATTTTATCAAATGAGAAAAAGTTACAAATAAAAAGAAACTAATGGAGTATTTTCTTGCACCAATTACTGATGTGGCAAAAGGCTAGACTTTTAAGTCACGTGCATTCCACGTGAGATGCCTAAGGGGTGYGTGACCTCTACTTGCCTAAGGGCTAAGGAGGTTATGTATTACTTATAGCTAATAGCTAGAATGACAAGTGTAATAAAGACGAGACGATCTAAACCCTACATAGGAAGGGAAATCTTCTCAAGAGAGCATAGGATCGTGACACTTGGCACGACATGATTGGCCGAGTGTTCCCCCAAAGCTCTATAAATATCCCTCACGGGAAATGTGATAATCATACTGTAATCATTGAAAATATCCTAATCTTACGGTTAAACTCYTAATCTTTACTTATTTGCTTACTTACCCTCTCTTAGACACATACTTACTTAAGCATCAGAGGGGAGATAATCATATAAAGATTATTCTCCTTTTTTGCAGGTGCTTAGGCGAGCCAGGAGGAGGTCCTATCATTCACCTAAGGAGCCCAGAGTCTGAGTAGCATCGAGAATCCGCCATCTTACCTCACGCATCTACAAGTAACATTGTTCATAAGCTAAAGGCTACAACAATTACCAAGGGGGTGTTTTATTATTATAGATGAATAATATAAAGGTTAATATCTTAATATAATTATATTTCCATAGTACTCCGTAATACTCTCTTTGTCTTTTATTAGATGTTTCATACGGAGTATCAATTTGACTCGGTGTTTAAAAGTTGATCGAGCTAGATAAAATAGACGAATAAGTTAGCTAGAAGAGCAAATGTGTGAATGAAAATTTTTGGGAAAAAACTAATTTTGGGGAAAATAATGAAAATTAACTTTAAAAAGAAGTAATTCATTAATGTTAGAGTAATACCACATATACTATAAGAAGTATATACGAAGTAGTTGAAATTGGGGTGATAGTAAACAACATAGGAAGACAAATAATAATGACATTGGGGGCTACAATGCCAATATACAAACGGATAGAAGCCAACGAAATGCTCGGTGGTGCCCAATCTAGTTATCATCCTGACATCCTCTCCGTGCCCTGCCGCGACCGCTAAGTCGCTAACTTGAGTACTAAAGGAAGCCAAGAACTCGAGTGACCACACTATATTTTTTCACTAACACCAAAAGTTCTAGTCGAGTCGAGTGAGTGAGTGACCACACTCTTGACATATACACATTTGGTCACTTGGCGTTGGTCCAACCAAATTATAACCACCCAAAAACTTGACCTCCATTGAAAACAAATTCAATAAATACTCTTCCCAAGTTATCAGTGTCATCATGTTCTTCGCCTGAATCCCCTCATTTTCTCACTCCCCCAAAAACCAATTAATCTTTTTTTTTTTTTGAATTTCATTAAATTTTCTCACATTCCAATGCCCTAAAAAAATCCAGTTTATAAACCATCAACAAATATTCTCACATGGCAGCAACTACCACTGCCACCACCACTACCGCTTCAACAGCTGCAAAGCCTAAACGCCGTCGTTTCCGCGAAATTACCATTTCGTCCTCCGTTACCTCCCCCGACTACTACCACCACAACCACCTCCTCACTCTCTCTCCTCAAATGGCCGACTACGAATCACATCCCGCCACGTACCCCTCCAGCTTCACCAAGTTCAACTCCGCCCTCACCGCCGGCCTCCTCAACCCCATGTCCCCACCTCCCCAAACCCGCTCCAGCCCGACCCTCTTCGAAATGATGGCCTCCGAGCCCGACATCCAGCCCACCCCCAGATCTCAACAACAACAACAACAACAACAACAACCCCACAAAAACTCCGCCCCTTCTCCTCCTCCATTGTTGGACAAACAAGGGTTGCTCCAATTGAGGGTAAACGAGATTTTATCCGCTAACAGAAGTCCGGGTAATCGGTTCAATGACCCGGGTTCGAGCGATATTCGGCTCACTTTGAGTTCCAAAGATGGGTTTTCTGTTGATTTGTGTGTTCATCGTCAGATTCTTGTTGCCCACAGCAGGTTCTTCGCTTCCAAGTTTTCTGCTAAGAGCAATCATAGGGTCAGCAATGGGTGTGATACGACGCCGTTTGCTGTTGAGATTGCTGATTGTGATGATGTTGAGGTTTATATTGAGACTTTGAGGTTGATGTATGCTAAAGATTTGCGAAGGAAACTCATGCGTGAAGATGTTCCTAAAGTTCTTGCTATTTTGAAGGTATTTTTTTGGGTTTCCTTTTTGTTTTCTTCTTTCATTTCTTTTTGTTTTGTTCTATATTTAGCATATTTGTTTCTTAATTTCTCAAATTATTACTGTATAATTTAATTGAACAGTGTTTTCGGAATTTTGGTGAATACTGTTTCATGATTCAATTGTGCTTGATGATTTAACGGCATTGCTAGTGTAAGATTAAAGGATGTCAATTGAACAGTAAATTAAGAATTTGTGATCTTATTTTTTTTTTTGCATATGAAACAGTATGAATTTAGAAATTAGAATTTGTGGTTCCATTTCTGCATTTTGTTGTGCAAAGTTAATACAAGCATGGTTGAATTCTATACTCTAGCTTTAGGGGGTTCATTTCATAATACTTCAATGTTTTTGAAATGGGTTTACCCTAACATATGAAGTTGTAGAATTTCACAGTAAAAACTTGTTCATTGAGCTTTGAACTGAACAATGTGATCTAAATGTTATAGACTTTGAATTTCTTATATTTGGACTGGAAATCTGGAAAAAGGTGTAGGTCCTGAACCAGGTAGATTATTTTCATATGGTGGGGATTGTACAATGGGATATTTACCCAACAGAGTGCAGATTGTCGCAATGTAGGACTCCTTTATGAGCCGTCTCCATTGTTCAGAATTGAGATGTTAGTTTTGGGAAGCATATGTCGTTTGTTGGGCATTCAAGGTGGTCTAGTTTGTTTGTTGTTCGTTTTCCTTCTGTTATGGCTAATGATGAAGTTTGGAAAGGAAAAGAYCATAAACAAGCCATGTTACATGTCATGTCAGTTGCTATCGGGTTTTAACGTTTGATGTGAGGACTGAGGACATACCATTCATATAATTGCCTTACTGTCGTGTTTGGAGTATTCAACTAAAAGTTCATATACTCATATTATTGATATATGATCCAAGTTGCATTTTTTTTTTGTTTTCCTGATTTTTGTAGGTTTCAGCGGCAATTGGGTTTGATGCTGGGGTGCTGTCATGTTTGGAGTATTTGGAAGCTGCGCCTTGGGCAGAGGATGAAGAAGATAAGGTAGCTTCCTTACTGTCTGAGCTGCATCTTGAAGGCATAGGTGCTAGTGAAGTTCTTAAGAGAGTTTCCCTTGATACAACTGCTCCAGTAGAAGAGAATACTAATGAGAATGAAGAAGTGCTTTTAAAGCTCTTGAACGTAGTTCTTGATGGTAAAGATGAGAAGGCCAGGAGAGAGATGAAGGGATTAGTCTCCAAAATGCTTCGTGAGAATGCTAACCATAATGATCTGCGAAAAGAGTCTTTGTATTCTGCTTGTGATGCATGCTTGCAGCGACTCAGCCACCATTTCTTACGTGCTGCTGAGTCAGACTTGCAAGAGGTGAGCCAGATAGCAAGGCAGGCGGATAACTTACACTGGATTTTGGATATCCTAATTGATAGGCAAATCGCTGAGGACTTCTTGAAAACTTGGGCTTCACAATCAGAAATGTCAAAAGCACATTCTAAAGTTCCTGCGGTTCACAGGTTTGAGATTAGCCGGGTAACTGCAAGATTATTTGTAGGTGTTGGCAAGGGACAGCTATTGGCAACAAAGGAAATGCGGTGCATGCTACTGCAAACATGGCTGGTACCRTTCTATGATGATTTTGGATGGATGAGGAGGGCATCAAAGGGACTTGATCGSCATTTGATTGAAGACGGMCTTAGTAACACCATCCTTACTTTGCCTCTACCATGGCAACAAGATATCCTCCTTGCTTGGTTTGACAGGTTCTTAAATTCAGGAGAGGATTGTCCTAACATACAGCGTGGTTTTGAAGTTTGGTGGAGAAGGGCATTTTGGAAACGCAATTCTCATCCTCCCGATCGCGCTCACGTCCGTGTTGCAAACGGGAGTTCCGAACATTATAGACAGTAACAATCATTCAACATATGAAGAAAGCAACAAGCTAGTTTTTCCGGTTGCTCAACCCATGTAACACTTGAGATCAAGGTTCATTCTCGAACACCGTCTCATCGGCTATTATACACACTGACCCCCCCTCTTTTCGATTGGTTTATCAGAGTCCATATCATCCCTGTTTTGCCAGCTTCACCATGGTAATCAAAGATATCATGTCAACAGTGTTGGCCGTCAATCATCATATCATGTACTAGTTGAGAATATGTCGTTGAAAGCAAGGGATATGCGCTGAGGTGTTGGGTGCTAAGACAGAAGACATGGCTTAGTGTTAGCGTCATGATCACCACTAATAAAAACAAAATCGCTCATGCTTACTCATTGAAGTTGTTAGCTTCAACTCTAATCCATGTCATTTTCAAGTACAGCTTGAATTATTAATTTGTKGGAGAGCAGAGCTATCACTCATTGACGGATGTGATCATGTTGATTTGGGCATTTGGCATTCTTTGGAATGTATTGTGTGCCTTTTATTCTTCACGCATATTGTCATTGACTAGTGCCAAATTTTTATGAAATGAAATTCCAAGTATCTCAGCTCATATTGAAAATTCTTCTGTTACCCCTCTCTTTTTAATGGGAGTTTGAGGTCTATTTTCTCTCTCTTTATTATGAGAGATTAGAATTTGGTAATTGTACTTTGAGTTGTTTATCGTATTACTTCCCATTTTGTGGTGAAATGTAATCATTCAATTTCCCTAAATAAAGGTATAAATCAATCACCAAAGTGATCTTACAAAGGGTGAGGCAATAGTGAAAGAAAAAGGTTATTTATCTAACAGTTAGGTATCTAGCTGGGAGACAAAGGTGTTGTTGATTCTCAAAGTCGTGTAACTTTGACTTGTGTACTTGGTAGTATGTAACATGGTAAATAATAAAAGCTATACATAACAACTATGTTTTGACTTTATTTTTCAAATTTTGGCAAATGGTTATCAAGTTCGAAAAAAATTAATCCTCTAATATGGGTAAATATTTTTCCCCCACCTACAACATGGTGCCACACCCTTTTATGATTTGAGTTTTTTTGCTATGTGTATCTCATAAGTCATAACATTTCTTCCCCTTTCCTTCCTAAATTGCCCTTTAGTGAATTAAACAATCCACTATCATATGAGGAAGAAGATTTTCTCTTTAACAACACCCCCAAGTCCCCAACTCAATGAGAAAACACAATGTAACTCGCAATACAATCACGGTGTCTATGTTGTATTTGATATTTATCGGGTATCAACACTCATCAAACATGTTTAATTTGTATCTAACACAACAACTCGTGTCAATATTCATATGCATGTGGACTCTTTTAGGGCACATTCATCACTATTTTAATCATCTTAAATCTTCATGGGGGTGTCACTAAGGTTTTTTTTAACTTCTTCATTTGGTACTTCAATTTAGTTCAATTTAGTTCTATCAACTAATTAAACTTCTTGACCCTAAATGGCCTAAATAGATTCTAAACATAAGCAACACCATTCCWTAAGTGAGCTTCACAACTTCTAAATTTTGATTAATTACTTTTCAGCCCTTCATAAATTCACAGTTGAAATGCCTCAAAAATGTGCTCAATAACATGAAATGTCAAAGATACAAGCAAATGAGTTCTCAATGTGGGACTAAAAAGTCTTGACTTTTTGTTTTTGGTAGTTTGCTTCTCAAATGGGGCAACTTGTCAAGGTAAAGTGATGGATTCCAAACTTTTTGTCATGGAGTCTACTCCAAGACTTGGGGGTAATTGTAGTCTTCTTGTATGAAGTTTGGAACCAAATCATATTATCCTTTGCTTGTATTTGCCTTCAAAAAGTTGACAATGAGAGGTGGTGGTGAATCATATGAATGTGCTTTTACCAATTTGTGAAGTCATGCCATGAGAATGCTTGACTCTTCAAGTTATTCTACCTTATTATATTATTACCTTTTGACAAAATTAARTTCCACTTTGGGCTTTTACAAGCCAAGTATAAGTATTGACAAATCAAAAGTGTGATTCGATGTAATAAAATATGCTAAGTAAATTCGGGTTGGTTGTCTTGTTTAATTAATTGGTGTGATTCATTAGTATNAGCCTAGGACACCTCCAGATTTTGTCCAAATGGAGTAAACAAATGATCATTACTCCTTAATTTAATCTTAGCGCGAATACCGAGATGCGGTTACTGATCAAAGTAACGATGGGTGATAATCTCCTAMGTTTYTCATTTTAAAATGTTTATCTTTTCTATGAGAAAAAACGATTACAATAATAATAAAAAAGAAACGGAGTGTATCATTTGTTTGAATGTCTTCGACTGTATTTCCTTTTTCCTTTGAACTTGCGTTACATCTAAAACGAGATTTCGAATTCGACCTGGGTTTTCCTTTTTAATAATAGTAGCTTTAACCAGTTGCAAAACTTAATCGATAGAGTTTTATCAAAAAATTTGAATAAAGTTTCTATTAGATGTCTAGATAAGTGCATGTCATTTTCATGATCACATAATGCACATTCCATTTGTGTGTGGGTGGTAATGGGAATGGCTAGCTTCCTTGGATAATTTGGGCTTTTCATCACAGATATTGTTGGGAGGTTTGATCTCTATAGTCCATATATTTCTAGTCACTGTGCAGTAAAGTACACAAACATAAGAAGAATATGTTATTGCCTCCTAATTCACTTTTAGTAAGGTGCACTATGATACTCTCTTGTGTGTAACAATTAACACACTCTAACCGTTACGTTTTATTGACAATTCTTGATTTTATTTGAGAGAGGTAAAATATTCAAGTGTTGCCGATAAAACATAATGAATGGAGTATTTCAAGATGTTGTAAATAAATTGAACTCAATACATTAAAATTCATTTTTTAAATAAAAACTTACGAGGTTTAACATTTTGTTAATTGTTACGAACTTTTCACCAATTTACATCCAAGAATTTGTCTCTCACATTAGCGAATATATATGTTAATTTATGCTACAAGCAAAGCATAATCACACGTTTTTTGTTTATTTTGTATCATAATATGAAAACAATGGTATCAAGTGTAAGTTCATTCTCTAAAGTTAATTCTAGACTTTCACTTTCTTTTAAAAAATAAAATAAAAAAATAATTCTCCATCTAATACAATTTCGTTACATAATTTGGCCCTTACTGGATAAAGAAGTCAAAGTATCACTCATTTGGTGTTTCCACTGAGCTGCATACTCCGTATATGAGTATGTCCATGGTATAACTATATATGAATATATGTCCATATACAATTTGATCGTATATGAGTATATGTCCATAATTTGACCGTATCTGAGTATGTTCATGACACAATAAGTTATATGTACCTAAATAGTAAATATAACCACATCCAAWTTTTTAATTGGCCTTACATAAATATTTTTGAAACTTATAGTACAAACTTTTAAAATAAGAGTTCTCTTGTATTCGTTGCTAAAACTCAGGAGATGAAAAGAGACTTCACCTTCATTAATGGTATTCTTTCATGAGTGACATGAGGCCAATAGAAAACAATTAATGCATTGAATAACATCTGAAATTGTTACACCAACTACCCATTTCTTTATTGAACACATATCACATTTAACAATATGTGTCACACTGTCATGACTCAGCTAAGTAATTGCAGATTTGCAGTTAATAACATCAACTAAAATCAATACACRATTTAATAATTAATGGTCCAATAATTAAGGATTAAATAAGATTTGATTTCATCATTTGATTTAATTTCATATCCCTAATCCCTTGTGCGTATAAGACTCTACCACAACCTCAAAACCCTAGATCTAACAACACGTGAAAGTCAAATAATTACACATGTTGACTTACAGTGCAATTAATCACATCAATTTAACAAAGGGGCAATTCTTTAATTTAAAAGACAATACTACCGCCGAGCCCGCCGAAACGTTAGATAAGATAATTTAAAATGAAAATATTAAATGAACATAAACATGTTCGACTCGTGAATTTGATCTGCAATTTAAGTTTTAAAGTGAATATTTATAACTTACCGACGTATGAGGACGCGCTTATTAGCAATATCGATTTAAAAATATGAACAAGGGGCAAAATTGGAAGATTAAATTGTGGTTGGGCTTTTTAGTCTAAGGAAAAAAAAAGCATAATACTGAGAGTATATAGTATATACGTGGTGAAGCATCACTAGGTTTATCATTTCTCATTGCCACCAGTCCACCACAATCAACGGAACACAAAAAAGAGGGAAAAAAGGAAGAGAAGACTATTCTCGAGGATTTTTTGGAGGAGAGAGAAAGT
>SNQN01005433.1:0-21296 GCA_008642245.1 Bassia scoparia | reverse complement strand
CGGAAGTGAGTACACCGTCTGAGAAAATGAGGAGGAGGAGAAGACGACGACAACGAGAGAAGAGAGGAATTCTATGTTTGTTTCTACTATTTGCGTCGTTATTAAAAGTGACGTGTTGGAAGACGATCTGAGAGAAAGATTGCACAAGAAGAAGCAAATTTGAGACAAAATCTCTTTTTTGCCTTTCGTTGGAGGATAGAGTTTACTGTTCATAAATCGAGACTTTGAAGGTGGGTTTTTTTCTGAAAATCGTTAGTTCGTTACATCGATTGGAAAATTTTGATTTGTGTGCACACGTGTTTATCGGGATGCGATGATGATTAGAGAGATGTGAATTTTGAAAGTGTCTTTAAGTTGATGTGTTGAGTATTAATCGACGATGGTTTTTGTTTTTCCGAAATCTATCAAATCGAGAAGCTGGAGTGAAGATCGAGTGATTTTCGACTGAATTTGAGTCTTGAGAAGTATAAGAAGTTAATTTATTTATTGATTTATTTTGAGTGAAGTTTTGTGTTTAGGTTTGTTGATAATGTGTTTCATTGTTGAGAAGTAGTTATTTTGAGTTATCTTAAGTTTTATGATAAGTTGGTTGGTGTAGTCAGTCACGGGGCGGCATAGTGGTTCATAGTAACACAAGAATCCATCTGAGAGTTTTGCTGCTTCTTTTGTTAGTGACTTATTAGGTTAATTGTGGCGTTTATAAAGGTGTTTATGCAAATTAAGATTGGAACCTAGAAAAAATGGCCAGATTTTATTACAGATATCCAATGGCTTAGTAAGTTCAATTGATAAAAGAAAAAAGCATCTAATTTCTAAATGTGTGTTTGCATCATATGCATAAATGCTTGTTTGCCAATTTTTTTGTCTTTGCATCATTTAGTTCCTCTGTTTGTGGATCAAAACCATCTCTAAGCAGGGTTAGATAGACGTGTTTGTTGAGGAGAGAGCTTTTTGTTCTGGCAGATGTTATTTATGTCGGAACTTACATGCCCAATTTATTTTGATCCAGATAAGCAGTCAAAGTGCATCAAGGCTGGAGAAGAAGACAGCTTTCAATAGTGAGGAGGACTTCTGCAAATTTCAGAGGGTTTCGACATGCCAGTATCTGAAACTGAAAAGGTGTATCCTGATATACTCTATTAGTAGAAGGAATTGTAACTAGTCTGTATCTGGAAACTCCTTTCTAACACTTCTTATATTTTATGTTTGGCAGCGTGGAGTATCTTCAGGCTATCGCTTTGGTGATAAGGCAGGGCATGTTCCTATTAAAAAGAGAAGATTCTTATTGAGGACTCCGTCACCACCACCTACCCAAACTTCTCCATGTGCAGAGGAGACTTCTAGTCATATGAGAAGTCAAGATGTTTCTAATAAAGTTGTGCAATCGTCATCTTCTAACATTAATTTGAGTAAGATTGTTGACGCAAATGATGGCATTGGTGCTAWGGAATTGGACAACTCCAATGAAAGATTCTGTGAAGATGAAGACTTCTCTGGTATATCGATACTTGCAGCTGCTGCCTGCAGTAGCAGTTTGGGAAGAGATTGTGGCTATGCAGATGAGGCTCCAGGCTTCGAAGATTCTTCAGCAGTGGAGCGAGCTCAGGAAGCTTCTATCAATATTGAAACWCGGTCATCATCCATGGTAATGTCAAAAGAAGATGTTTTCAACTCTTCTGAAATGTCAAGTGGAGCAACATCATCCTGTACATTCACAGAACCTGTTGCAGAACTTGCTTCTATCTCCACCAATGTTAATTCTGATCAGAAAGTTGTAGCTGTTGGGAAAGTCTCAAAGGATGCCTCCTTGGTTGTAGATTCTCTGAACTTTTCTGKAGATGCTTCGTGTGCCAGAGGCGAAGAAATAGTAAGGAACCAGCGGCCATCTTCCCGAGATGATAGGTTGCACTGGGACTTAAATGTCGTGATGGATGCATGGGAGCAGCCTTTTGATGATCCAGGAACACAAATTGATGTTTCTCAAAGCATTTCTCAAGATGTCGGGAAATCTAATCATGATGATAACATAAAAATAGAAGGCCTTGATTTGCAAGATAATCTGAAAACTGCATATGCTGTACAAGGCTGTCAACTTCCGGGCGAACCAAGGGTATCAGATAATCCAAGTTCAGAAGAGATGACGGACAAGCATGATTTAGGCGGTTGCTCCAATCTCAAGCAGCCTCTTTGCTTAGATAATATATCTGTGTCATCGTACTCCAACCATAACTTGGATGAAAAATCCAAATGCGGACATCAAGAGGGAACAATGATTCCCACTAGTGGATTAGTTGCTTCTGACCCTAATCAGATGACTGAACTTTCAGCAACTTGTACCATTTTTGAGGCTAAGGGCTCTTCTGTGAAGAGTGTAAACCTGAACAACAAAAGTGAGGGTTACCAGCCAATGATTGAGGGTTTGGATTCTAGTGTCGGGATGTCATCTTGTCAATTACAGAATCTTGAGACTTCTAATGCTGTCGCTGCTGATACCCATATTAGTTTGAGTATGTCATCGAATTCAGATGCTCCGAAAGAGGTGGAACAGAATGCCGTAGTTCCAGAGCTTCAGGAGATGGCTAAGAGTTATCATCACGAAGGAAAATCCCTAGTAGAGGATGTTGACCTAAAGACATTGGAGCATCTGAAAAATTCTGACTTTGCTAAATCAGATGATATAGGTTTCCCTGACAATGCGATTCCCTGTTCYGCTTCTAAAAGATGTGAGCTTCTTTTTTCTTTAGATACTAATGTGCAGGACGCTAGTAATATTCAGGAAGATAACATTGTTGGTAACAATGAAATTGTAATAAACTGTCTAATATATCTACATTGACTGCCAAKGGCTCTAGTGCCGTCTACTATCATGAGACCTGCAGAACTACTGTGTATCATTGCTTTAAAAATTCTGAATTTATTGTTCTTAAAGATTTTTATAAACATAATAATGATGTGGTTCTTCAATGTTATCCAGCTTTGGGTGCTGGAGCTGATATAGCTGGTGAGCTGCAGGAGGATTATGATTCCCAGTATGAAGATGGGGAGCTCAGGGAGCCAGGTGGACTTGCTTGGGAAGAATGTCAAGCTGTGGATCGAGAAGTTGAATACGCAGACAATTACAGGGAAACACATATTGCCAATCAAAGTGATTACCATGTCTCTGAGTGTAGACAAGCAGAGGACAGAAAGGGCGGGAGGCTGATTTTGGCACCTACTGGCTCTTCACATGATAGCAACACTGACCATGAGGTGTATGGGAAAGTTGCTGAAGTAGTTGGAGATGAAAGGGGACTTGAAGAAGTTAATAAAATAAGATTGAGTCATGTTGCGGAGGAAATAGAATCAACTCAGGAAAAATTGACTGAGAGCAGCAAGGGTGTTTCAGATATGGCTACTCAAGGTGCAGATGATAATGGGATAAAGATTAGAGTGCCAACTCATTTTGATGGATCGTTTGATACCCGTATTACAGACTCGAGAGCAGAACCAAAAGCATTTAGAAGGGGAGTGCAGTCGCAGATTGAGGCTCCAGTTGCTCGTGATGAGACTTATAGAGAGGAGCAGACATAAGAAAATTGAGAACAGGTATATTGATCTGCTATTAATGTTTGAGCTTTCCATGATTGCTTGATCGATCCTTCCTACCCCCTCTTTCCCTTGGTTATATACTTAATATCTTTTCCTTATTATGGGGTTGAAAATATCTATGTCTTAAACTATATACTTTTTTCTACTACAGATTTTGAGCTGGCCCATGAGTATTTTGAAGAGGATGCGATCCCTTTCAATCAAGTAGAGGACGGGCAAGGTGGTATGGGTACGGTTCGTCAGACGATCGTAGAATATTAGGCGTCATTATCACCATCATTCATCGACACTCAAGCTCGATGAGATGCTGGTTGGAGAGAGATGACACGATGTGCTGGGGTCAGATGATGCATATATTTCAGCAACCTTTTCCAAAAAGTCGCGTGTTCTGAGGGAGACCCTTGTACTGGATTTCAATCACGCTATAAAACTGATAGGAGTTTAGCCCTGATAGAGCTGAGGTTTTGGCGAGGAAGACCTTTCAATATGTCCTTTTAATGAAGGTAGAGGAGGCAGGGGAAGATTCAATGGGCTTCTCCTGACGAGACATTCCAGTCTTCCTAAAGTATCGGCTCTTTATCTCGGTAGAAGATGTTTCTCCTTTTGGAGGAGGGCAGTCAAATATACATCACTCCCGCAGGAAATCTCCATCCAATCAAGAAGCGCTCTCCTTGTTTGGAATTCGCAAGGAGAGGCTGGGGTGGTAGGGGTGGTAATACTTCATTGGCATCGAAGTCGATCTCCGACTTTCAGGCTGAGCCAGAATGCAAAGACTAAGATCACCATCTCAACAACCTGGTTTAATGTTTGATCATGCAGGGGTTTTAGGTCAATTTCAAGACACTCATGGTTCTCCTCCGCTAATCGATGGAGTTCTGGTAGGAAGGATGAACAGGGTCAATTTAGAGAGTAGTTACAAGCAGCGTGCTCGGCTGGATAGATCGCCTGGAGAATGCGCTTGAGGGGCGACAGAGGCAGTGGGTAGATCCCCCCGAATATGAAGCCAGATGGGTATTATAGAATTTAGATAGAGTTCCTGATGGTGCTGGTAGAGGAGTTAGATATTGAGGGTAATTTTGAAGACAGAAGAAAACAGTATAATCTCTTTCGTCCTGCAAGCGTAACTAAGATGATGGGATGGCAAGTAGATTACGTCAGGATAACAATGAGTTTTTCCATGCAAAGATTTTCGGGAAGAGATAATTCTAGTTTTCAGGGAGAGGGTTAAGGAATATTGACAGCCGCATGGGGATGGACGAGAAATTAGAGGGGAGAATCAATCTTTCAGTTTATGATAGAGATGGAAAATTTAATCCCAATTCGAATTATTTGGTTGAAGCAATATGATTCGTCACTATATTAAGTCCAGGAGCAGTGTCACCAACTATCGATGGAGTGATTTCTGATCCTCAGTGGAGGCAACAGAGATTGTAGAGAATTATGAAACATGAGAAAGTTATGTCCAACTAATCACCATCAGGCGGATGTGATAACGAGGACCAGAAAACAGATGAAATTCATGATTGAAAACTAGTGAGACTAGTCCACAAGGGGCATTGATTACGGATTGATTGTACTTACTATAGTTAAGGCAAGAGGGAGTAGTTGTTGGTACATAAGGAAAAACTTCAGTGTTGAAATTGTGCAACAAAGGATCGTTTCTCTTCAGCTTTACTATGATATGTGGAATAGTTTAGGTCCTTTCTTCTCTTATTGCTGTTTGACAGGATAGCATATGACACCTGCAATTTTTGTGAAGGTTTTTATGAGTGATTTAACAAAATTTGTGGTCTATGGAATTTTTCAATCATATACCTTTTCATTCGGTGAATGCGGTCTTTTATATTTGCATTTTTAGCATATGTAACTCCTGACAAAATCATTGTAGACCTGTAGGGTTTAATCAATCAATCTTTTGGTTTTACGTATTGGCTATTTCGGTTTTTTCTTTTTAATTTYTTTATGAAGCTGCTATAAAAAATGAATGAGGGAATGATTCCTCACTTCATTTCTGCCAGATGGACATTTCTGCTAACACATGGACATTGTGTTCTCACTGATGTATCCTGTTGATTTATTTATTGCTCGGAGATGGTTGAAGTATGATGTTTTTATGCTTGAACATCCTGTAAATTATGTCAGTTTCGAGAAGATAATTGCTGTTTTTACACTTGTGAATCTTTTATTCTACTGTAAATGCGAAGGCTAATAGCAGGGCTTTTCAAGAAGAGACAGCATATTATACAGGATTTTGCATTGTCGAAGATCAGCACGGAATAACTAAGGTGAGAATTTTGTTCTTGACCCTTTTCTTTTTATCATTCGAATACATTTTTTTTGGTCAGCTTCTCTGAAAATTTGCTAAGTCTTGCGATAATAAGCTAAATGTGATACTTCTGTTGGCGTCCAAGGGTACTTGTTATATCTTCAAGAACTTCTGTTGGTGTCCAAGGGTACTTGGACTATCTTCAAGAACTTCTGCTGGTGCAATGTTACTCGTTAAAATTTTCAAGAAATTCTGATGGTGGTAGGATACTGGTTAATATTGGATTGAAGAGTAGTAATTGCTCATCGGATTAGTCTTGTATGTGTATGGTTGATAAGCAAAACTCRAAGTTCGTGACTTGTTTCAGAATATTTATCAGTCTATCCTTGAAGTCWTGGATCAKAGCTGGTACATATCCTGTACTTTTGTAATTTGTACATGCAAGAAATTCTCGGTGTCTGTWTGGTTTGCCATCATAACTTAATTATGCCTTCTGCAAGTCTGGAAGATGATTTACAACAGCGTGAATGAATGTTGAAGAATCTGTACACTTGTGCACTTGTGCCTCTCTGTTGAATTGTTGATATATTCGTATTATAGATCATACAATGGCTTCATAGAATTGAGGAGAAAGAGTCGTGTGAAATCTGTTTAGTTTTTGTGTGTTTGTTATCGACTTATTGTGCATATCTTGTGCTATAATGGCTTCAAACTTTCAAAGCATTTGTGGGAATGGGGCAAGTATTTCTGTTAGGCGACAATATTTTGCAAGAAGTTGGTTGCTGCGAATACGTTAATTATGTTGATCAGCAATGTTAGTTACTGTGGACTGTGGTCGAGGTATCTGTGACATTATGTTGGAGATGGCACAAGTTCTTCCTTTGTTTTTGCGGGGATTCAGAAAACAATGTGGGTAGAGTGATATAAAAGTGGATTTTAAACAAGGAAGTAGTGTCCAAGGTTCGCTGCAGATTGTGGCTTGAGTAYATTATAGGCGAAGGCATGTCGTTTTGTGGCTTACTGGTTTGGGTAGTTGCCATTGATGGGGACGAAATTAAATGTTGCATTTTAAGATTTTAACCAACTACRGTAGCTGATAGCCATTGTGACGATACACAATTCAGGACAAAATACTTCAAACTTGTCATTTTAAGGAAGCATAAAAATTTGGTGCAATTTCATTGCCATCTCTTGACTCTAACCACACACCTAAGCTAGCCAGGAGCCCAGGACAACTCAGTTTTTGTCCAAAAAAGAAGGATAAATTATCCCTTCAATTAACTTAGTTGCAAATTGATGCGCAATCCAAGTAAAACCGTTGCACGTGGAATTACATTATGTTTGTTCTTATTTAAATCTTTCTCTATAAAATTCGATTATAGTGAAAAAAAAAAATAAAGTCTTGTATAAATTTGAACATACTCACAACATCAAAAACAACGAGCTTTTGGTACATGAAATAGAGGGAGTTGAGATTATTAATTTCAATATTGCTATTTCCATGTAGTAAGTTGGAATTACATGTTGGATCACTTGATGGAAATGGATTATTAATCCCAATAATCTTAGAGACAACATGAGTTGTTATCCTCGTATGATTCTATGAGTAATAGTTTTAGTTTAGTTTTCTTTGAGTTAAAAAAAAAAAAAACAAGTATGAGGGCTTACATCAGTTTCCCTATATAATTAATTTTAACCTTACATTTTTTTTAATATAAAGATTATGTCACTTAATGAAGTTTGCCAAATATTATTCATCCACCACGAATTCAGTACTTATATACTTCGTACATATTTTATAACTATTATACAATTACTTTTTTAATTAGGTTTTTAAGGTTTTTTAGAAATTAATGAAATTTGTATTAGTATTATATTTTTTAGATAAACAATTAATCAAGCAATAATATAACTATAGTTTTGGGTTCCCTTGTATCACCTAGAATTTTTTTTTTGTATAAGCATTATATAGATTATTTACTTTTTTTTTTGACGAGTTAGATTATTTACTTATTAAGGTAGAGTACATAACATTTTTAACTAAACCTATTTTTTGTTGAATATAAAACTCTTTAAAATTTATCTAAACTTAATTTGGATGACAATAAGCAACAATTATTACGAGTAAAAGAAAGACCTTTCATGCCTAGAAAATGAGAGGAGATTCACCTTGGTAATAGAAAACAACTATTGCATTGAATATTTGAATTACAACATATGAAATTGTTCACCAACTACCATTTATTATTGAAGACATATTCTACTCTGGTGTCACATTGTCATGACTCATAAAGCTGTGCCAATAAAATCTCAAGTAATTGCAATTTGCAAATTTGCTATTGACAATTTGACATACGTCATTATGAAACATGTTATAACAATAAACTAAAAACAATCTATGATAATTGGCTAATAATTCAATTAAATATTTGATTATGTCATTTGATTCATATTTGAAATTCGAATGAAATTGGCAGATATCTGATTTTAAACAGCGCACAATAAAAAACAATAATTATTGGGAAATTTCTAACTAATCCTCGGAGATTGTTTTAATAACCCAAGTTGCACTTAATTATACAGTGTCATATAAAATGCCACTGAATTATTTATTAAAATATCACCGGGATTGTTTAGAAATTACCATAATTATTCTCTCTTTAGCAAAAACTCTCTCAAAATCCTCAAAACCCTTCTTCCCTCCCTCTTAGGCTCTAGTCTGTGTTCGCCCTTCGAGTTGTGTAGATATTCATCACCTATTGACGTGTTGGTTGTTTGTCTCGTTTTCGGGAGATCTGTGGTGGACTCAAAGCCTTCACGAGTCACAATCCTAGAGGTAGTAACTGGGTTTGTCTATTCTTTGGTTTCAAACGAGTCGTAGACTTGGATACTACCCGATTCGTTTCATTTGTTTTGTGTATAGTTATTTGAATACTACGTCTCTTGGGTTTTATGTTTTTTTTAATAATTTGACCCTTGCGGTGGCTCCTTATTTGTTTGATTATTGTTTTTGTTTATGTTATCCTCCTAGATCTTAATCTATGGAGTTAATGTTTTAGTATTGTGTTAGTGGTTTTATTGATTGTGAAGTCCGACTCTTGCAATTTGATTGTTGAATATCTAATTTGACTCTGCAAGTATGGTTATTCAATTACTTTTACATCAATTATTATGCCGAATTTGCCGAACTCACAGATAGTATTGTTTTGATGAAAGTTTCAAGCTTTATGTTCAAAAATTTGAACATCATACGATGTGTAGTTTTTGGATAGGTATATTCGTACTTATCGATTACTTTTCTACGGAATTGAATTAAGTACCGTTTAACTTTTCACATTAATGAAATTTTTTAGTTTTCGTATAAAAAAAATACCCATAATTATTATGTATCTTTTAAAAGCACATTAAATTACAAGGTGCATTTGATTAAAAATATTTCAAGGGTAAAATCGGGAAATAAAATTGTGATGGAGTATTAGCTTGAAAAGAAAGTCGCACAAAAAAAAAGCATAAAAATCATCCTAGGTTATCATTTCTCATGTCACCAGCCACCACAAAACGGAGGAAACACCAAAAAAGAAAGCAAAACAAGAAACAAAAAAAAGGAAGAGAAGACTATTCTCGTGGTAATTAGGAGAGAGAAAAGTAAAGTAGACGACACAGTAGAGAGAGAAAGCGAAGAAGAACGACGACGACGACGAAGAAGAAGTATTGTTTGTTCTACCTTTGCGTCGTTATTCGTTGACGTGTCGAGGAAGGTTGAGAGAATTTGTGCTGCAAAAATAGCATCAAAGAGAAGCAGACTCTGAGAAATACTTTTTTTACGCCTCATAGGAGAATACAACTTCTACTATTTTTAATCAAGCTTTATAGTATTTTTCTCTTCGTTCTTGAATCGGTTAGTTCGTTCATCGATTTGGAAAATTATTGATTTTTTGTGCGGACGGTGATGATTGTGAAGTTGATGATTTTTGAAAGTATTTCATGATATATTTGAATATTAATACGACGAATGGTTTGTTTTTCCGAAGATCTATCAAACGAGAAGCTGGAGTGAAGATCGAGTAATATTTTTCTTCTTTTGTCTTTGAATTGGTTATTCGTTCATCGATTGGAAATATCATTTTGTGCAAAGATGTTTGGACGACGATGATGATTCTTGGAATTATTTTAAGCTGATATATTGATTATTAATACGACGAATTATTTGTTTTTCCGAAGATCTATCGAATTGAAAAGCTGGAGTGAAGATCGAGTAATTATCGACCGAATCTGCAGATACTGAAGAAGGTATAAGAAGTTAATTTTATTGATTTCAATTTTTGAGTGAAAATTTTGTTGTTTAGGTTTACGATTGTTGAGGAAAGTATTAATTTGAGCGKGAAGGTCTCAAGTTTATGATAAGGTTGGATGATAGTCAGTGATGGCGGCAACTGAGTTTCATGGATGCATATAGGCAAATGCTTTAAGTCAACTCGGCAAGATTTAACCCTGAATTTCATTGATGATTGGGGAAAAATATGTTGATGAATTTTTTTACACTTTCATCTAAAGATGAGGATTTGCGAAATGCAATTAAGTGTGTCTACTATGTTGAGAAATGAAATCTACATACTCTGCTATTTACTTGGATTTGCTTGAAATGGGCTTTATTCATCTTAAGTGCGTTATTTTGGGGGAAGTTGTTGATTCAAGTGAATAGCTAACATCCTTGACATATGTGTTTGTTTTAGGACCTAGTGATTTGGTTAAAGGATGGTGAAAATACTGAAAGACTTCGTGCTACTAGGATGGCCTGTGAAATCTTACCCATTTATTTGGGTTCAAGATCGTTAAATACCATTATTAGTGAAGACTCTTCCCTATAAAATATGATGCCTTTGAGTTTGACTATGTCGAAATGCTACAAGAGGCTGTCTTGGTGGAAATGGTGATTAATGATGTACCGTGATTGTTCCAGTTTTATAAATTGGAGGAATTTTCTTTATGCAGATCATTATCGAGTTACAATGTCTTCTGTCCGTGGACTTTGTTGCTTAAGCAGATCATCATTCATTAATGTATGTGACTTATGTGTGATGACTGTTCTATTGCTTGTGTCTATATGGGTTTTTATTTTATTTTATGTATTTCTTCATTTCCTGAAAACCTATATGTACATGGGACATGTTCTTACCTTATTTAGAGGCAGATTTTTGCTGGCGATAGACATGTTTGAGGAGAAAGCTTTTTGTTCATGTTGACGTCATTTAGGCTGGAACTTACATGCCCAATTTATTTTGATCCAGATTAGGAGGTACTTAAGGGAGTCAGAGTGCATCAAGACTGGAGAGGAGGACAACTTTCAAAAGTGAGGACGACTTTTGCGAATTCCAGARGGTTTCAACATGCCAGTATCTCAGACTGAAAAGGTGTATCCTGATATACTTTATTAGTAGACTGAATTGTAGATCTGTTTTGGACCTGTAACTAGTCAGTATCTGGAAACTCTTTGCTAATGCTTCTTGTATATTATGTTTGGCAGCGTGGAGTATCTTCAGGCTGTTGTTTTGGTGACAGGGCAGGGCATTTACCTATTAAGAAGAGAAGATTCCTATTAAGGTCTCCTTCACCACCACCTACACAAACTTCTTCCTGTGCCGAGGAGACTTCTAATCATACGAGAAGTCAATATGTTTCAAATGAAAATGTGCAATCTTCATCTTCTAACATTAATTTGAGCAAGATTATCGACACTAATGATGGCATTGATGCTAAGAAATTGGACAACTCCAATGAAAGATTCCCTGTAGATGAAGATTTCTCTGGTATATCGATACTTGCAGCYGCTGCCTGCAGTAGCAGTTTGGGAAGAGATTGTGGTTATGCAGATGAGGCTCCAGGCTTTGAAGATTCTTCAGTGATGGAGCAAACTCAGGAAGCTTCTATTATTGAAACTCGGTCAATATCAATACTACAAAATGTCAAAGAAATGTTTTAACTCTTCTGAATATCAAGTGGAGCAACATCATCTTGTATCTCCACAGAACCTCTTGCAGAACTTGCTCCTATCTCCACCACTGTTAATTCTGATCAGAAAGTTGTAGCTGTTGGAAAGTCTCAAAGGATGCCTCCTCGGGTGTAGATTCTCTAAACAGTTCTCGAGATGCGAGTGTCAAAGATGAAGTGAGGAACCAGCGTCCATCTTGCAAGATGATAGGTTGCATTGGGATTTAAATGTTGTGATGGATGCGTGGGAGCAGCCTTTTGATGATCCAGGCGCACAAATTGATGTTTCTCATAGCATTTCTCAGGATGTGGGAAATCTGATTATGATGACAACAGAAAAATTGAAGCCTCGATTTGCAAGATAATCTGAAACTGCATGTGTTACAGTAACTGTCTACTTCCTGGTGAACCAAGGTTATCAGGTAATCCATGTTCAGAGGAGATAAAGGACAAGCATGATATGGATGGTTGCTCCAATCTCAAGCAGCCTCTTTGCTTAGGTAAGATGTCTCTGTCAGCGAACTCCGACCATAACTCTGATGTCATGAAGTGTATTTCTGAAAACACCAATCGCAGACATCAAGACGGAACTAGATTTCCACTGATGGATTAGTTGGTGCGCCCTAATCAGATGACTGAAGTGTCAGCAACTTTTCCATCTTTGATCAAGAGCTCTTCTGTGAAGAGTGTAAACTTGAACGCACAATGGTGATTTACGAGCCAGTGGTTGAGGGCTTGACTTCTAGTTTTGGAATATCATCTTGTCAGTTACAGAATCTTGCGACTCTAATGCTGTCGCAGCTGATACCAATATCAGTTTGTTGTGTCATTGAACCAACACTCCGAAAGAGGTGGAACAGAATGTCGTAGTTCCAGAGTTTCAGAGAGAAGCTTAAGATATAATCATGAAGGAAAATCCATGTAGATGGTGTGGACCTGAAGACAGTGTCACCTCTTGAAAATGCCAATTTTGCTAAATCAGATGATAAACGTTCCCCTTACAATGCAATTCCCTGTTCCATGTCTAAAAGATGTGAGCTTCTTGTTCTTTAGATACTAAGTTCAGGATGCTAGTAATATTGAGAAGATTACATTGTTGGTAAACAATGGAATCAGAAATAAATCTCTAATAAACTACATTGACTACCAAGAACTCTTGTACTTTCACTATCATGAGACAGGCAGAACTAATCTGTATAATTGCTTTAGATATTCTGAAAATATTTTTATGAAGATTCTCATAACATAATAATGATTTTGGTGTTCATTGTTATCCAGCTTTGGTGGTGGAGCTGATGTAGCTGGTGAGCTCCAGAGGATTATAATTCTCAGTGTGAAGATGGGCAGGCGGACGTGCTTGGGAAGGTTTTGAAGTTGTGGATCGAGAAGTTGAATTTGTAGACCATGTGTCCAACTACAGAGAAACACATGCTGCCAATCGGAGTGATTATGGAATCATATTAGTTTGTGTGTGTCATCGAAGTCAGACACTCTGAAAGAGGTGAAACAGAATGTGATTCCAGAGCTTCAGGAGATGCCTAAGAATGAAGGAAAATCCGCTGTAGAAAATGTTGACATGAAGACAGTGGAGCTTCTTGAAAATTCAGAATTTTCTAAATTACACAATAAACAATGCAATCAACAGTTCCGTGTCTGAACGATGTAAGCTTCTTTTCTTTAGATACCAATGCAGTTGCTAGTAACATATTCAGGAACATAACATTGTTGTACAATGAAAAGTGTAAAGAAACTCTCTAATATCTACATTGACTGCTAGATTCTTGTGCTTTTACTATCATGAGACATACTAACTAATCTGTATAATTTTTAATTATTCTGATTTATATATATTTTTTAAATGAAGATTCACATAAACATAATAATGATGTGGGTGTGCAATGTTATCCAGCTTTGGTGGTTGGAGCTGATGTGGCTGTTGAGTTCCAGGAGGATTATGATTCCCAGTATGAAGATGGGGACTCAGGGAATCAGGTGGACGTGTTTGGAAGAATGTGAGGCTCTGGATCGAGAAGTTAGTTTGTAGACTAGTGTCCAACTACAGAAAACACATACTGCCCATCAAAGTGATTACCATGTCTCTGAGTGTAGTCAAGTAGACGACATAAACGGTGGAGACTTATTGTGGCACCTCTGGATCTTCGCATGATAGTAACACTGAACATGAGTTTTATGGAAAGTTGTTGAAGTAGTTGGAGATGAAAGGGACTTGATGAAGTTAATAAATTAAGATTGAGTCATGTTGTGGAGGAAACAGAATCAA
Organism: Bassia scoparia; assembly: GCA_008642245.1. Classification (NCBI taxonomy): domain Eukaryota; kingdom Viridiplantae; phylum Streptophyta; class Magnoliopsida; order Caryophyllales; family Amaranthaceae; genus Bassia; species Bassia scoparia. Next base: position 7,173 of record SNQN01005433.1, on the reverse strand, counting down.
CTCAGGAAAAATTGATTGAGAGCTTTACAATTTGGTACTCCAGGTGCAGATGATAATGGATAGATACTAGAATGCCAGCTCATTTTGATGTATTGCTCGATTCCCAGAGTACAGAAACAAGAGCAGAACCAAAAGCATTTAGAGCGTTGTGCAGTCACACGTTGAGGCTCCAGGTTCTCGCAGTGAGACTTATAAAGAGGACCAACTTAAGAAAATTAGAAACAGTACTTGTGTTATGCTGGTCATGTTTGAGCTTTTCATGACTGCTTGCTCTAGCCCCCCCCCCCCCCCCCCCCCCCCCCTTCCCTCTCTTTTCCTTGGTTATATTTTACACATGTAATATCTTTTCCCTTATTATATGAATAAATGTATCCTTTGTGATTGAACCTTATATATCTGCTTGGTTTTTTTAGATTTGAGCCTGGCCCCATGAATATAGTGAAAAATCATATCCCTTTAACAATCAAGGTAGAGGACGGCAAGGTGGTAGTTGGGATGGTTCATCAGATGGTCGTAAAAGTTTTAGGCGTCATTATTCACCAATCATTCATGGACACTCCAAGCTCGATGATGATGCTGTTATGGAGAGAGATGACATTGAATGTGCTGGGGATCAAGAAGATGCATCATATTCTCAGCAACCTTTTCCAAAAAGTCGAGTTGGTTCTGAGGGAGACCCTTGTACTGGATTTCAATCRCGCTATAAAACTGATAGGAAGTTTAGCCCTGATAGAGCTGGAGGTTTTGKCCGAGGAAGACCTTTCAGATATGGTCCTTTTAATGAAGGTAGAGGAGGCAGGGGAAGGTTTAATGGGCGTTCTCCTGACGAGACATTTCAGTCTTCCTTTAAGTATCGMCGCCCTTTTTCTCGTAGAGAAAGGAGTATTTCTCCTTTTGGAGGGAGAGGGCAGTCAAATATACATCACTCCCGCAGGAAATCTCCATCACAATCAAGAAGCCGCTCTCCAGTTTGGAATTCTCCATGGAGAAGGCTTGGGGCTGGAAGGGGTGGTAACACRTTCCTCGGGCACCGAAGTAGATCTCCGACTTACAGGCCTGAGKCCAGAATGCAAAGACTAAGATCACCACCTCAACAACCTGGTTTTAGTGTTGATCATGCAGGGGGTTTTAGGTCAATTTCAAGACAACTTGGTTCTCCTCCACGTAACCGATGGAGTTCTGCTAGGAAGGATGAACAGGGTCAATTTAGAGAGGTAGGTTACAAGCAGCGAGATGCTGGTCTGGATAGATCGCCTGGGAGAATGCGCTTGAGGGGAGACAGAGGCAGTGATGTAGATTCCCCCCGAAGTCTGAAGGCGGATGGGTATTATAGAATTTCAGATAGAGTACCTGATGATGCTGGTAGAGGGGTTAGATATGAGGGTAATTTTGAAGACAGAAGAAAACAGTATAATCACTTTCGTCCTGCAAGGCGTAACTATGATGATGGGATGGCAAGTAGATTACGTCTGGATAACAATGATAGTTTTTCCATTGCAAACGATTTTCGGGATAGAGATAATTCAAGTTTTCAGGGGAGAGGGTTAAGGAATATTGACAGCCGCGTTGGTGATGTTCCAAGGAGATTTAGAGGGGAGAATCAATCTTTCAGTTATGATAGAGATGGAAAATTTAATTCCATTTCAAATTAATTTATGGTTGAAGCAATAGTTTCATCACTTAATTTAATGTCCAAGGAGCAGTGTCTACCCAACTATCGGTGATGATTTTCTGATCTCAGTGGAGGCATCAGTAGGATGTCTGTAAGAGAATTATGAARACATTTGAGAATGTTATGGTCCAACTAATCCCATTAGGCGGATTGATAATTAGGACGCAGAAAAAGATGAATTCATGATGAAAACTATGAGGATAGTCCTACAAGGTGCATTGATGGGTGGATTGGTACTTAATCAACAAGGTTAAGGCAAAATGACGAGAGAGTTGTTGGTTGACATGAGGAAAATCTTGATGGCATCTCTGAGTGTTTGTGAAAATGATGCACCAAAAGGATTTGTTTCTTTGCAGCCCTGACTATGAGATATGGAATAGTTTAGGTCCTTTCTTTTCTTATCACTGTTTTCCTCACGAGATAGTATATGACACCTGCAGATTTTTGTGAAGGTTCAATAGTGATTGTCCTTTTAACAGAGAATTTGTGGGTGTATGATTTTTTTGGAAATCCATACACGTTTTCCTTCGTTGAATGTGGTCTTTATCTTGTATTTATGGCATATGTACCTCGTGACACAATCATTGTAGACCTGTGGGGCTGAATCAATCGTATCTTTCGGGGTTCTTGTGGTTACGTATTGGTGATTTCTGTTTGTGTTTTTTTCTATGAATCTCCAATCGAAAATGAATGAGGGACAGATTGCTTGCTTCATCTCTACAAAATGGATATTGATTTCTTATCATAAACATTGTGTTTCAGAGATGTCATATGGTGCTTTATTTTGAACTCTATTGCCAGGTCACACTGTGTTGATATGTTGAACAAGGATAGTGACAACTGATTGAATGGCTTTATGGCTGTTAGCACTCTTGAATAAATTAATTATGCTCAGGCCATTATTTGGGGCATTAGATGATGGCTTATCAGGTTGTTGATACTGGAGATATCTATCCATGCTTTGGAATATGTTGTATATATACGCCAATGGCTGTTAGAACTTTGCCTTTGATGCTGTCTGACTGCTGATGTGCTTGTATCCATAACGTCAATCGTTCTTGGTTAGTTGTCTGATGTGGTTTTACACATCTGAGGTCAAGAATATTTTACCATACAATGAACTCAAAGGCTAATAGCACTGCTTTTGAAGATGAGGCAGCATTACACAGGATTGGCTTTATCGAAGATCAGAATGGAATAACTAAGGTGAGAATTTTGTCCTTGGCCTTTCCTTTTATCCTTGACTACAATTTCTTGTTAGCTTTTCTTGAAATTTACTAAGTTTGATGATAATAAGCTAAATGTAATACCACTTCTGGTGTCCAAGGTACTTACAGTATCTTCAATAGCTTCTGTTGCTGCAATGTTTCCTGTTACTTACTATTTTCAAGAAAATCTGATGGTGCAAGGATATTGGTTAATATTGGATTGAAGGGTAGTAATTGCTCACCCAATTAGTCTTGCATGTGAATGTTGATAAGCGAAACTTGAAGTTCATGACTTGATTCAAAATACTTATCAGTCTATACTTAGTGTCTTAGACCATTGCGGGTACATATCCTTTACTTTCATAATTTGTACATGCAGGAATTCTTGGTGGCTGACTGGCTTGTCAACGTAACTTGATTACGCCTTCTGCAAGATGGTGATTTAAGACAGTGTGAATGAGTTTTGAAGAATCTATAACCCTGTGCTTGTCTGTTGATCTATTCATATTATATCCAAGGTTAAATTGTTGGAAGTAATGTCCAAGGTTTGCTGATGAATACATAGCAGGGAAGGATGATGAATCCCCTGGTTTTGAAATGGCGAATTGTGGCTTGGGCAATAGCCTGGAAGTTGCTGTTATCTAATGTTAGCTAAGACCTGTCAGATTGTGGCTTGGGCAGTTTCCTGGCATATGCTCTTACCCACTGTAGCCTGTCGTATTGTGGCTTGGGTAATTGCTTGCCTTGTGCTGTTGTCTGTTGCGAAGCTATGCCCTGTTCCTTGCAGAGTAAATTCCTGATTGGGTGGTCTATTGTTCAGGGTCAAAGCTATGCTGTTGGGCATAAGGTGGATTCAAAGGGCGGTGAACAAACAGTGCGGTATTGGTTGCAGCGTTCTGGAGACACAACACGAATTAACAAGTCATAAGTTGCTTCATGTTAATCTAGTGGTGTGAACAATACTTGATACCCTTTTAAGGCCTCAGTAGACTGTAGTTTCATGTGATTGATGATTTTTTCAGGGCTTCGATTACAGTAACAATGGAGACGGCTTGATTATCCGCTGAAGCTCTTTACTTATTTTGTTTCATTCTTTCTATAAGATCATGTTTTGGCAGATGGCTCGGTTGAAATCTGCACTCTTTGATCCTGTCGATTAGCGTGTACTTAATTTGTAAAACAAGGACGATAAGGTTCAATTTCATTTTCATGAATTAACCAAGTTTTTCAATGATTATTGAGCTTCGGCCTACAACTCGATGTTGAAGCAGGAACAAAGGACGAATGTGTATTTTAGCCGAAGATTTGAAAGCAATGCAGTAGCTGGTATGTGGACCATATGAGGCATTTTAGTAGTACAGTGCATATAATGCCGTAAGGGCACAGTTAATAAAATATACGAAGTATGTTGTTAGTTCCTTTCCTATCTTGAATGCACGGGAGCACTCGAGGACATCAGTAGATGGCATACGAGCGGGTCTAATCATTGCACATAGCCACATATGGTGCATTCCTACTTCAACAAAGACATGATAACGTACCGTGCTCGTGCGTGTAATTTTAAACTCTACTTGACCGTCACTTCAAGTTATCTAGGAGTCGAACATCAAGGCAGAGAACAAAGCATGCTTCATACCGTCACTTCATGTCGTAGTAGTCGAACATCAAGGTAGATAATCAATTAGAGACTTGTGAAGTTTCGCGCTTTTGTTTCACTTGTGATCAAGATGTCTCCCTTACTTCTGTGAATGTAGTTATTATGCCATGAATCGTGATCTCACAAACCTTATATTTTCCTTGCAAAAACGTTGCTGCAACTTTGTTTAATACGCTAACCTTTTGAAATTGAAGTGTCTCTCATAGCATTTTAACTCGGTTATTTCATCAGCCAAAAATTGAACCAAACTATAAATGACAAAAATTGACCCAAATGAGGCCACCTAACTTACTTTTCTAGTTTTCTCCAAAAAAAAAAAAAAAAACTTACTTTCTAGTGAGATATTACTAGCAAGTAGAGTACTAGTGTGTAGTGTCAAGTGTGGCTGTTGATCAATAGTTAATTATGCCACTTGCAAGCTTAAGAGATACTCCATCTACCTCACAATTTCGCAACGCTTAGAATATTTTATTTCTCATAAATAATAGCAAAATTATCGAGAATTACGAGACAAGGGGAGTAGAAGGGACATGAATAAGATTTCAACTAAAAATCTCATTTATATTTTGTTCTTTTATCTCTCACAAATCCATATGGACAAGTCCTATCAATCTTGCTTCATTTCATTACTTGATTGTTGATACCTTTTACTATAAAGTTGGGTTAAAAAATGACAAAGTTGAGTTGAATATTGATAAAATTACAGACATAATATGCATTTCAGCTATTAGCACATATTCTTTGCCAAAAAAGAAGAAGCAATGAACACAAACTAGCTGATATCAAGGGATAACACTGTTGCAAAGAATTAGAGTTGGGTTCAAAGTCTAATTCGAGACTCTAATACTATGTTTATGTTTTATAACTTGGCCTGGTAGTGTACCGGTTACTTTACGAGTCGAAAAATGTTATTTATGTTATATTTGTAGTTAGATATCTAACTCTCTAATAAAGTGTTTGTGAATCTCATAAGAAAACAGAATTTCTGTGATCACGGTAAAAAGAATTAGATATCTAAGTATTTGTCAAATAATCTTGTTCTTACAATAATATATATGTCTTGCCTAATCATTTGTTGCAGGGCTTTATTAGTTTAGCGTGGTCCATACAATTATACAAATCCATCAAAACCATGTACGAAAAGGTAAAACATTGGTGCACTAGACTTTGAACTATGTAGTGCCAAATTACTGACAACGTGCTTCTTGGTTCATGCATTGCATTCGGACAAGGTTACACATACAACTCTTGTATGTAGCCCAACATACAAAGTGAGTTATCAATTTTTTATTGATTTAGGCGTAGCTTTTATTAATTTTAATTATTCATTTTCCTCTCAAATTTCTTTTCTTTTTAAAATTTAAGGTGATGTGTTCAATTTATATTGGTGTTGAATGTTGAGAACACGTACAAAACTTGTATGTGTATCACTATCCATTGCATCTTATGTATGTTATCATTCGGCTATTAAAAAAAAAGATGCAATAATGAAAAGGTAGAATTCTAAAGAAGAAGAAAAAGTAATCAAAAGGCGCATTATTGCATCAACATCTTATTGAGTTTGACTTTAGATGATTTTAAGATAAGTGATTAGGTTATGATTTGACCCATTTAAATTACATTGAAAACATGACATTTGGTAAGAGTTGAGATATGGAACATGGATTAGATGATGATTAATCACTTGTCACTTTCCTATTTTGAGATTTTTAGACTATATTGTGTCACATTGTTGAAAGTATAATCTTAAGAAGGAAAAAAAAANAGTAGAAGGGAACAATGATAAAAAGATTTCAACTAAAAATCTCATTTATATTTTGTTCTTTTATCTCTCACAAATCCATATGGACAAGTCCTATCAATCTTGCTTCATTTCATTACTTGATTGTTGACACCTTTTACTATAAATGACAAAGTTGAGTTGAATATTGATAAAATTACGGACATAATATGCATTTCAGCKATTAGCACATATTCTTTGCCAAAAAAGAAGCAGCAATGAACACAAACTAGCTGATATCAAGGGATAACACTGGTGCAAAGAATTAGAGTGTTCAAAGTCTAATTCGAGACTCTTATACTATGTTTATGTTTTATAACTTGGTAGTGTACGTGCACCGGTTACTTTACGAGTCGAAAAATGTTATTTATGTTATACTCGTAGTTAGATATCTAACTCTAATAAAGTATTTGTGAATCTCATAAGCAAACAGAATTTCTATGATCATGGTAAAAAGAATTAGATATCTAAGTATTTGTCAAATAATMTTGTTCTTGCAATAATATATATGTCTTGCCTAATCATTTGTTGCAGGGCTTTATTAGTTTAGCGTGGTCCATACAAATCCATCAAAACCATGTACGAAAAGGTATAACATTGGTGCACTAGACTTTGAACTATGTAGTGCCAAATTACTGACAACGTGCTTCTTGGTTTATGCATTGCATTCGGACAAGGCTACACATAYAACTCTTGTATGTATCTCAACATACAAAGYGAGTTATTAATTTTTCATTGGTTTAGATAATAGGGCGTAGCTTTTATTAATTTTAATTATTCATTTTCCTCTCAAATTTCTTTTCTTTTTAAAATTTAGGGTGATGTGTTCAATTTATATTGGTGTTGAATGTTGGGA
>SNQN01005432.1:22208-36370 GCA_008642245.1 Bassia scoparia | reverse complement strand
CTTGGTGCATCTCCTCTGGCATCAGAAGTAGCGAAGAAAAATATTTTAGGGTCAGATGATAGGCTTGCAAGTGGTGGTATGTGCAGCCTCTGTTTTCTTTTTCAATCAGAAGGATTTCTTGCTGCAGTATATCAAATTTATTGAGTGAGCTGGCTTTGATTGTTATGCTAATAAAGTTAATGCTGCAGCTGTTGCTGGCAGAGCCTTCTCGTCCTCAATGGCTCCTGGAATGCAGTGGAGAGGAAGCTCTTTCCAGAGTGAGAGTGAAGCGGTAAGTCATATTTTGGTTGTACTTTGTTAGAAGCTGATTGAACTTGATCTTACTACAAGGCACTAAGTTTGCTTAGGATTTTGAATGAAATGATACTRGAGAATTTTTTTAGATGATCGTCTTTTGCTTGAAGAGATTTTCTGTAACAGTACAAAATTGGGATGCTCAGAGCACATTACATAGATCTTTTAGGCCTGTCTACACATGCCTGCATCATGGTGGAGTTATTTTTGACTTTGTGAGGAGGACCTGCATATTATCATATTGTAAACGAACAGGGATAATTTCTTTCCTTTTGTGATGAATTATATTTGTGTATTGGCAAGTGTGAAAAGTGAACTGGAATCACTAAAAAAATACAGAGGGAATAAATGAGATGAGTCATTTTTTTTTGGGGTGTGTATACAATGACTCCCTTCATTTAATTTCTCACTATGTTATTGTTTATCTATGCATTTCAAATTRATCAGATTGTTTTCAGCTATAAGCACTTTGAATTCTATTATGCATGTTAAYTATGCAATATTATTCTTTTCTTCTCCTTGAGTAGGTAAAACMCATTTTGCATTAACTAGGAGTCTGGGATGGAATATGAAAATTTAGTTTCACTTGTTGATAACACCACATTTTGCTGTCGATAATTAATGATAAATGATTACAATATGCAGGGGCAGTATCGTGGAAGAACTGAAATTGCTCCTGATATWCGAGAGAGGTTTCTGCAGAAGTTTCAACAGGTAAAGCGGCAAAATCTTGCAGGAGGGAATTCTAAACCCTTTTCAGGACAACAGCAAAATCCTCTTTTGCAACAGGTAATAGCAAGCCTTTTCTTAGTTAAATAATTATAGCTCACTAGCTTTAGCACTATATGGGATAGACTTTCAGTTCCAATTTGTTTTATATTGAAGCTGAGTGAAATTTGCTGCAATTAAGCGTTTATGGATCGATCTACACATCATTAAAGTTCTCATTTTCAACTGGTTTTATGCTGAAGTGATGTTGTAGTAGGACCTCTTTTTAAATAAGTACAATAACATTTTTGTAGGGTCCATAGGTTCTATGGCTTTTGTAGGCTCAACAACTCTCTATTGAAGTGTTGGTTGCTACCATACTGTTCTAGTGTAGCTGGTTTTCACTGTTCATCAACCTTATCTCTGTTGATGCATATATTCTTTTTCAAACTTTTTCTGAGCCTACTTGTGTCTGGCTTTGATGAAATGATGGTATGTAACTTACTAACATCTCCACTACCCCACCATTGGCCGCAAAGTTTGAACTAAAGTAAATTTAAGGATCTTTGGATTTTTTGCAGACTATTGCACTTAAGGAGGTGTATAGTTCTATCTACTAATCAATCAATCAATCAATCATAGCTTTAGTTCCATAAGTGGGGTTGGCTAACATGAACCAAAAGTGATTATTTTGGGAAGTCTTCCATATAGATTTTCTCATTTTCCTCCTCCACCCCCTACGGTCGAGGGCCTCGTTCTCTTGTAAATTTATATACTTCAAATACTTTCTAATTCCTTCCCACCAAGTCATTTTCGATCTCTATGTACCTCGTTTGAAATCTTCCTGATCCCACTCTTCCACTTTTCGCACCAGTGCCCCTTTGGGTCTCCATCTTATATGTCCAAACCAACTCAAGTGGTTTTCCCTTAACTTGCTTGCAATATCGGCAACACCAACTTTCCTACGGATTACTTCATTTTTGATTCTATTCCGTAGAGTGTTCCCAGACATCCATCTCACATCCGCATCGCTGTGACTCCTATGCTCTTTCTTAGAAGTTCAACATTCCTTGGTCTTACCAACTTTGTAGAATTTTCCCTTCATTTTTAAAAGGATGCTTCGATCGCAACACTCCCGCACCCCCTCTCCATCTAAGCTACCTAGACTTAATTTGTGAGCCACATCTTGGTCTATATCATTCTTTTGGATGATTGACCCAAGATATTTGAAACATTCACTCATGGTCATATCTTTTTCATCCAACCTCACCAAACCATCATTGACCCCCCGTTGTAACCCCAAACGGCATCCCAAATACTTAGTCTTACTCGGACTTAGCTTAAAACCTCTAGATTATAACCTTTGTCTTCATTGCTCTAACTTGGCATTAACCCCAGTTTTAGTTTCATCTACCAATACAATCCAACGACTCGGCGAGCCAGTGCTTCTCCTTTTTCTCACTTCTTGTATGATCTCTTTGAGTGCTTCTCTTCTCATCGCCAAGTTACTTCGACGACTTCGAACTTTAACTTAATATTTTCAATTTTACACCTCATGTTTCTAATTTTATATATTTATGGCTTTTTTAAAAAAACAAATGATTTTTTTTATGTTGATGTAGTTTTGTCTTCTTGATTTTTTTTTTTTTAAATGATTTATTAAATGTTATTACATAAAAATATAAAAAAATTCTTTTCCCCAAATCCGTCCTCGTACCCTGAAATTTTAAGATTTTCCGTTTCCCGTTTCCCGTCCCTGTACTTGTATATGCCCCCGTACCTGTATTGGTCCAACATATCCGGTTCGAATAGAAAAATTGGGCTGCATTTATTGGCTTTCTCAATGCACTGCAATTCTTGAATTTCATGCATTGGGATGCTTTTTTTAAGCCATTTCTAAAGCGATTGTGGTTGTTTTAAGAAGCTGTATGTGTTTCTCAGTTAGAGATGTTATAAGTGTGAGAGTATCTGATTCATCATCATACTTTTCAGTTAGCGTCTCAAAGTTCATCCATCTCTTCTCAAGTTGGTCTGGGGTTGGGATTACAATCTCCAAGCCTAAGCACTGCGCCCTCATCTGCCCCTGTTCAGCAACAACCAATATCTAATCCGCAGTCTGTCCAGCAAGGATCCATACAAATTGCTCCAAATGATTTAGGTCAATATTGTGACCCTTATCTGCTTATGTATATTGCTTCTGTCTACTTTTTGTTGCAAATGGCTGATTAGGATTCATAAGTATGTATAAATCAGATGATGCTCTTGCAGTGATTGAGGATCAACAACAGCAGAACTTATCCGAAGATTCCGCTGTCGAGTTGCCTCCTGGTTCTGGRCTCTCCAAAAATTTGATGAATGATGATGATAACAAGGCTTCCTATGTGAAGGATGTCTCGGTATTTYTCTTACTTCCAGAAGCTATTTTTGTGTATATTATGTGTCCACTTTTAATATGKGGTAAGAGTATACAAMGWYTTGAGTACTTGACAGSAAAGCSACTGTTGGGTAATGGAAGGATGTTATACAASAAGTGCTCTGGAAAATTTTGAATTGAATGTAAAGGGATGTTAATCATTAGGGGCATTCAGCATTGTTTTGTAATCTGGCATTTTCTGCTTATTTTGGGAAAAATAAATCAAAACCTGTTCAGCTTATCTATCTAAGGCTCCGTTTGGTAGAGCGTAAAACATTTTCCATGAATAGTGTTTTCCTCCCTTTTTCAATTTTACATTGTTTGGTATCCAAAGGAATGTAAAACCATTTTCCATGGGAGTAGAATTTCCCTTATAATGATGGAAAACCATTTTCTTTCCAAAATGAAAGTAAAACTGTTTTCCTTCCATCTCTTGTACATTCCTCCCTCGCTACCTCCTTACATCCCCTTCATTTTCCCTATTTTCCATCATTTTTTTACATGCTACCAAACAATGGAAAATTGTTTTCCATGAAAATCTTTTTACATTGAAAATGTTTTTGCACCCAACCAAACAGACCCTAAACAGAAAATTTTGTGATGTTTGCGAAAACACAATCGGGAAGCCAACATGTGTGCAGATTGGAGTATTGAAATGCTGATGTCTTGCAAGCTGCTTGAAATGCAAGGAGTATTCTTGTCCACTCCKAATTAAAATTTTATTGTCAACGGATTGTTGTTTTGCAGAGTGGAGGYACATCTGGTCCTCCAGCAGAATCSACCCTATTGACAAGAGATGCTGATTTTTCTCCYGGCCAACCTTTGCAATCAAGTCAATCATCTGGTAGTCTCGGAGTGATAGGTCGGAGAAGTGTCTCAGACCTTGGGGCCATTGGTGATAGCATAGGAGCAGCAGCAAACTCTGGGGGAGTGCGTGATTCTGCGTACAATATGAAGATGCTTGAGGCTGCATTCTACAAACTTCCTCAACCCAAAGACTCAGAGCGAGCAAAGAGCTATACACCTGTATGATATTTTGGCATARTTTTCTATTTTGACARACACATTGCTTCCTCCTAACACAGGGTCTTTTTAAATTTTTACAGAGGCACCCTGCAGTAACTCCTTCAAGCTATCCACAAATTCAGGCTCCAATTGTTAACAATCCTGCTTTCTGGGAACGCTTGGGTGTAGATACCTTGGGGACAGATACCTTATTCTACGCATTTTATTATCAACCTGTGGGTTACCCTTTTTGCTAAGATTTCTTAATACATTGGTGCATGTAGTTTCTTTATTTAGTACTTCTTATACTGTTTGCAGAATACATATCAGCAATATTTGGCTGCAAAAGAGTTGAAGAAACAATCATGGAGATACCACAGGAAATTTAATACGTGGTTTCAAAGACATGAAGAACCAAAAGTTGCTACTGATGATTGTGAACAGGGGACCTACGTCTACTTTGATTTCCATCTTGCCAATGATGATCCAAATCAAGGATGGTATGTATATTTATTATACACTTACTGATGAACTGCAAAAACATGTTCCTGTGATCTTGGTACCAGATGATGGTTTACTTGTGGATATAAGTCCGTAAAACCTTGTGGCTTCTAATCTATTTTGTTTGTTTTTAGAAGTCTACCAAATCTTGATGAAATGTGTGAGAATGATTCGAAAAGTTCCAACGGCACTGCATTTTGTTGTGTTTGATACTGAATGGTATTTGAAAACTTAATTCCTTTCAAAAAGAAGAAAACAACTCCATTCTCTTTGGTGGCTCCTAATGGTGGAGTAAAATTTGCTCAATTTATTTATAATTTTTTTCACTAATTGTAACTGATAATAGCTGATTGAGACTAATTTAATCGATTAAATTGCTGTTCGCTGTTTTACTAAAGTTTGAAACTCTTTTTACTGTTAATTTTTTTTTTATTTTTTTTATTTTTTACGGAGACTTAATAACAGGAGTATCATTTGTTTCAGTTGAAGAATACAAAGCCTTTATACTAAATTACTAATCCTGCATGCTGGTTTGTGTTGTCTGCATGATGTTAACAAACTTCGTGTATTTTTCCCCAGTTAGTGAACACGCCTCGTGTTTCATTATTTATATTTTATGCTATTTTCAGGTGCCAGAGAATCAAGGCGGACTTCACTTTTGAGTATAGCTACTTGGAAGATGAACTAATTGTATAGATGTACAGTCAATATTTTCAGTCTGAAGTACCAACACTTTCATCTTAGAGGTTTTATGGTGGCAGCAAAGCTATGCTTGTTTCCTTTCCTTTTTTTTTTTTGGAGAAAAATAACTTTACTTTTGAATGCTATTCCTAACCATTTGCCTCATTTGATCCAATTTAAAATTTGTCCTTTGTCTCACTCCGGATCCAATGTTTGTTGATTTATTTCAGTAGCTCTTGTACATTATACAATAACCACTCTCCCGACCATCTAGTTTGTATCCCACATGAACTTAAACGATAAGTAGTTAATGTTGAATGTCATCTATCTATTCACCATCTCAGTGGGATTGCTTTTAGTATAGAATGCATTTTAAAGTAGGACATTGTCCGATTTTGAGCGGACAACATTTACTAGCAGTTAAGTCCCTTTTTCAGTTATCTCATTTCATTGTGTAGTTGTTGAGCAAGCGTGCCAGGATTGTATTGTACTTGACATATTATTGTATATTTGTATGCCCATTTACTGTTTGTGATAATGAGGTGATGCGGTGAAAGTTGGAGTGGGCAATAAGATCTAATTTGTGAGAAGGCTTTCTTGCAGCTTGGCAGTTCTTCTATGAAATGACTGTTACTTGGTCTAGATTGTTAGAAAATTTTCTTTTATAATGATTATTATTGCGCACTCTGCGGACAATCTTTTAAGGACACAAAGAAGCAGCAATAACAATTGAACTTAGGCTTGCCAATCACCTTACCAAGTGCACTTTTAAGAACTTGAGAAAAATCCAAACGACACTTCAGAGGGATAGATTTCACAATGCATAACCACTTGGAAAGCATACAGTCGAGAAGAGAACCATCAAAAGATAGAAGTTACTCATGATGCATATCTCAGACAAAATTAGGTGTAGATGGGCTAAGCGGTGTAGGAAAATTGTCAAAAATAAAACGAACCACAGACACAAATATAGAACCATGATCATGATTCATTGCGACAGATAATACAAAGAGTATGGGTCCGAAAATATCGCCACAAAGCCAAATGCTCATATGACGAAAAGTCGACTCAACCTATGAGAAAATAACGAATTGAGAAGTAAGAGTGTTGCAAGTCATTTCACACACATCCACATAACAATGCCAGTCACGAAGATGAGTGATCAAGAAGATTTTATTGAGCCCATTACCCACACTATAATGACACTTACTAAGCCAGACAAATAGACAATGAAAGCGAAAACTGGTGACATAAAGAACACAAATACGAAACCTCAGATGTACAAAAGTCCAAAACAAACAAAAAATGGAAATGACAAAAACACATATGTTTAGAAACACAAAACCACGACAAAAAACTCATGCAAAATAACACTAGCGAAGACCGAATACAGCTAGAAACGCCACCGGAAAAAGTCACGCCAAACCCACACCAACACCACCATAAAACCATAACAAAGAACCACCCAAATATTTTTCAAACACTAGCCTAAACACGCATAAAACACCGAATAATGCCACTCAAAAGTCCTTGAAACCACTTAAAAAAGGACAAACAACAGCTCCCTACACACGTAGCACATACGCAATCAGAAACCACACAAATATGCACCTTAATCCCCAACAATTCAAAAAAAAACCAGCCTACAACTCCACAAAAAGGTCACCCAAGACCTCCCAAAAAAAATAAAACTAGCAACCCCAATGGAGTAAAAAAATTAGAGTATTGTCGCCAAAAGCTTCACCAAAATCACCACTAAATTACACCTAACAACACAAGGATCACTGCCACCCCAAACAAACCCGAATTGTCACCCAAATCACTACCACTACCACTACCACTACCACCACCACTAACAATATTACCCCAACCACGACCACTACTATGACTACCACTGTTGCTGCTGCTACTACCACTACCACCACTACCCCTACTACGACCACCACTGCTGCTGTTGCTGTTACCACTACTACTACGACTACCACTACTGTTGCAGTTGCTACTACTACTACTACTACTACTACTGCTGCGACTACTATTGCTACTACTACTGCTGCTACGAATGCGACTCCTCCTCCTCCGTCACCACCAAAGTTATTAGGATCGGGATTCTATTTTGGATCGATCATAGGGGTAGGGTCGAATCGGTAGAATCAGATCGTAGGATCGAACGATCTTACAAATTAAAATCAATGAAAAGTAAATGACAATGATAAGAAATTCATCAATTACATGTCGTTCAAGAAATAAATGCAAAATACACAATTTCCAATTAAATTAAAGGCAATGAGAAGGAAGAAGGTTTAACTAAATAGGTAATAACACCATGTAAAGCATGATAAGAGTGAAATAGGTTAGAGAGTAGTAATGTTAGAAGTTTTTTCATTTATAAATCATTTTTAAAAGTTAATTTCAATTTTTTAAGAGAAGACAAGTAACTTTAGAAATCATAAAAATAGATAAGAGTAGGATTGTACAATCTTGGTTGATCCTACTCCGATTCTGTACGATTCTGACCGACTACATCGATCTTGAGCGATTCTCACCGATTTTAACTTCAGTGTGATTCTACAAGTGATTTGGATTGATCAAATATACTTGGATCGGATTGTACGATCCTACGATGCGGATCACGTTTTTGATAACAATGACCACCACTACTACCACTTCTAGGGTTGAGCAAGACCGGGTACTCGACCATTTTGGGTGGAACCGGAATCGATCGGTTCCTGATAATTGGAACCGGAACCGCTGGGAACTGGTTACCCGGATAGATTTTTGTTTTTTTTTAAAAAAAAGAAATAAAAAGCAAAA
Organism: Bassia scoparia; assembly: GCA_008642245.1. NCBI lineage: Eukaryota > Viridiplantae > Streptophyta > Magnoliopsida > Caryophyllales > Amaranthaceae > Bassia > Bassia scoparia. The sequence continues at coordinate 27,954 of SNQN01005432.1, read as the reverse complement.
ATTGTCCTAGCTCATTTCATACTTGTGCATGTGTATTTGGCCATAAAAGCACAATGCTTTATACAATAGTATTTCAAGTTTCTATTGTTTATATAATTTGGGCTATAAGGCCTTAGCAAATGTATTTTATTAAGCTCAAAAGTCATAACTAGTTACCAGGTACCGGTTATAAAATCGGCGATGCCGAGTATCCGGTATCGTTTCCAAAATTTTCATACCCGGAACCGGTCACAATCGATTCCTCATTTTTGGAATCGGGGGACCGATATCGATCCAACCTGTTCCGAATTCGGAGCCGTGAGTTTCGAACCGGTTCCAGGTACTGTACCGGGTACCCACTGTTTTTGCTCATCGCTAACCACTGTCAATAACCACCACAACCATTAACACAAGTACCACTTCCACGAGGCCCACGACCACCACTACCACTACAGTGACTACCATTGCTACCACCACCACTACCACGACTATCACAACTACAACCAGGACTATCACAACTACTATCACTACCACTACGACTACTACGACTACACCACTACCACGACTATTACAACTACAACCAGGACTATCACTACTACTATCACAACCACTACCACTACTACGACTACACCACTACCACTGCCACTGCCACTACTACTGCTCCTACTGCTCCTAATAATGCTAATACTACTACTGCAGCAACTACTAATACTGCTACTGCTGTTGCTCCTACTGTTGTTGCTCTTATTGCTGCTGCTTCTACTGCTTCTTCTTCTACTACTACTACTGCTGCTGTTGTTGAGCTCCCTAGGTTAAGTTTTGATGGATGACAAACTGCTTTGAATTATCATATTGCATGCAAGTTTATGTTTGCATGTGTAGGTGCTAAATGAACAAGTTCCATGAATGAAAAGACGAAACTCATGAAACCAAGTTTTAAGGATTGCAAAGAAGACCAAGATCTTAGTGTTATTATTAAGCCTAAGATGCAATATAAGTAGTATAAAGGTTTGTAAAATACATTATAAAGGTTGAGTTTTGAGAGATGAACAAGTTGTGGATAATAAGGAACTTCGGTTTCTTATTATACACAACTACAAGTAAACTTGGTTGACTGGAACAATCTGGGAACAGATCTGAACTAGTCCTCTCGAGTTTACTTCATGCATTCGTATGTTAGGAATGTTTTCTTTCCGTGCAAATTTATTTTCAAAATACACGGATGCTTTGGTTTATATGCAAGTAAAATAATTTTAAGTATGACAAGTATGTTATATTATATTGCACTGATTTTATGTGATCTCAAATAAAATCAGTGAGAATATTTTCCATGGAATTATGTCTATATTCCCAAGGAAAATATTCTCTTGCAATATTCTATAACATACAAGCCAAAGACTTACTTAAGGGGATCTGCTCGCATACAAGCCCTAACACTTTTGCACGATTAGTTTTGAAAATATACAATTGCAAAAGTACTCTCTCTCAATGACAAAACCTATCATACCCCATTACTACATATGTTTGAAAAGACTCTTATTCAAACATTTTAGGCTAAGTATTTTTGAGAGACAAAGTGTTGTCATTGAGCATTTTGTGAGTTCAGATTGTTGGGGAAGTTGATCGAGGATCAACTTCATTTGAACCATCATAGTTGGTGGTTGGGTTGAACTTCCATAGGTGGAAGTTGGGGACCTTCTTGTGCATAGGTGCATAAGTTAGTTAAGTGTAATTCTTTTTGTTATTTTGAGTGGTTTAATAAAAGAGTGAGAGAGTGGAGGATGTAGCTAGACTTATTAGAAGTCGAACCTTGTTAAATTCGTGTGTTGTTTATTTCTCGCACTTATATTTCCGCTGCCTACAGACTGGTCCCTAACTGGTCTTAATTAATCGAAAAATGTACAACACTTACTCAGTACTCAATTCACCCCCACTTGAGTATAACTTGCATTTTCAACTGCTACTGCTACTGCTATTGCTCCTGTTGCTCCTGCTACTACTGCTACCTACTACCTACTGCTGCTGCTACTACTATCACTACTGCTACTACCTACTACCTACTGCTGCTGCTGCTACTACTACTACTACTATCACTTCTGTTGCTACTACTACTGCTACTGCTGTTACTAATTCTATTGCTGCTGCTACTACTACTGCACTATTACTACTGACGCTGTTGCTGTTGCTACTACAAAGTTAGCCAACCCAAATTATGTCAAAGGAAAAGATCCCGTCACGTGAACACACGCATATAGGTCGTTATCTCATGAATAGAGTAACACATTCGTTGGTAAAAAAGCCCTATCGTCCTCATCAATCAACCCATCATTAACCTCATTAAGAGTAGAAATCCCAATCTGATAACAGACATCAAGAATGGTATGACGAAGAACACTATGGCAGTGTTTTCCCCACCAACCCTGCGCAATACACAACATAATCCTTAAAGATATCTCCATCTAAAACCCGTGAGAAAGTAGAGCATGACATCGAAACAAAAAACATAGGAACACCCAACCGAACAAGGAACCAAACGTTAAGTCCTAACGTCCATAGTCTAACCCAAACCCGAGATTGGACCACCCAGTGCCATGCTTTCGTGTGATCCCCCGGTTAGGATTTCCATATGGCAACCTGATGGGTAGACAAGGAGAATGTGGATTCTGTAGACGCGGTAACCTTTGTGAAATACAAAACTGCCAATTTTTTCATAAGTTTGGGGGCAACAATATCACTAGGGTTACTCATAAGGTCAATCTCCAAGTACCTATTAAAAGACCTAGTGCACCATCAATGGACGAACCAAGACCGTCAACACTAGAATGCTGAAGAAGCGTACCCTGTAAACTAGTAGACTGCAGTCGCGACGCTAGAAAATCATAGTACTAAATATCACTCGCAGAATAAACAACCAAACCTCCGTCAGCAAAAGGTAAGGTGGCAAGCCACCATTGCCAATCACCAAAACCAGGTCCCGAAGCTGTGACAATTCGTTCTAAATAAGCTCAAAGGGCCACATCAAAAGAGAGTTTAGCCGCTTCAAAAAGAAGAGGGGGACAAGTACGCATAGCAAAGTAGAGTTTTGAAACTCCAGTACACATGAGAATAAATAACAACTTACATTGAGGATCATCAAGCTTAACAACAACATCCATAAGAACAATGGTCTTTGATACTTTCTCCGAAACAAGCTCACCATATAAGGAAGAATCTGTACTAACAGTGCCACATAACACCCGAAGTCCATGTGAAGGCTGAGCAATATCAAAAGGAAATACATCTTCAATTCAACTGCGTGTGTCCTCAGAAGGCCAGAAGAGCTCAGATGTCTCAATGTTAACATGCATGCCAGACTAGGACCCTTCTCCAAAATCAACTTCAAAACCTTCCCAACCACCAAGGTATCACCAATAATAGTGTCATCATCTAAATAACAACCTGCAAGCACAAGTTAAAAGAATCTTGGATTCGACACACCAAAGAATGAAGCACCAATGCAAAAGGCAAAGGGGAAAGCGGATCCCCATGTTGCACCCCTTGACAAGACCATAACGAATGTTCTCCGTAATATAACCTGTCTGGAGAATAATAATAGATTTCAACCCAACGCAAAAGAGCTGGGTATTGAAGACGTACCTCATGCAACATGGCAGAGCGATAAACCAAATTAAAGGCAGTTTTGAATCCACCAATAACATAGAGAGGCCAACACATTATTATTATTATTATTATTATTATTATTATTATTATTATTATTATTATTATTATTATTATTATTATTATTATTATTATTATTATTATTATTCTTATTATTATTATTATTATTATTATTATTATTATTATTATTATTATTATTATTATTATTATTATTATTATAATTATTACTATTATTATTATTAGGGTTTTTCTAAGATATGCCCCCGATCAGGTTTTGCATTTTCCAAGCTGACTCCACGATTTTGAAACATTCTAAGGTGTGCACCCGAGTTTTAGTGGTTTTACAAGGTTTATCCTTTTAAAGTTAACTAAATTTAACTAAGGTTAACTTTTAAATAAATTAGAAAAAAACAACAAAACCCCAACCACAATATCTCTCTCTCTCTCTCTCTCTCTTTACTGCTGCACTGCCACTTTAATTCACCACCGATGCACCATCGTCAAAGGGACCCAATGCAAGCCCCTGCACCAGCCCACCCCGGAACTGTCCCACTATATCGCAACCACTGCACACGAACGAAACCACAATCGCACCACCAAATTTCGACCCCATTGCTTGAATCAAGCCCAACCTAAACGCCTCACCGTCGCACCACCCATCGTACTTGAATTGCCTTTCGAATCAAGCCTTACTCAGCCGCATGTAGTGGTTGATTGTTTGAATTAGGGTTAGGGTTTCGATTTGCGATGGTGGTGAGCTGAGTGGGTAGGGTTGTTAGTGCGGGTTATTTGGTGTGGTTGTGTGCAGTTTGTTGGTGAGGGTGAGGGTGCGTGAGCTGAGGGTGAGGTTGAGGTTGCTATTGGGTGTGAAGGTGAGGGTGGTGCCGTGGTGGTGCACTGGGTTTGGTTGAGGGTGGTGGGTGTTGGTGGGCTGGGCTGGGTGGTGCATTGGTGCCGTGGTGGGGGGTTTTGTTTTTTTTTTTTTAAAAAAAAAATTTAAGTTAACCTTGGTTAAGGTGGTAACTCTTGAGGGGTAAATCTTGTAAGAAAACCAAAACTCAGGTGCATAGCTTAGAAAGTTTCAAAATCGTGGAGTCAGTTCGGAAAACGCAAAAACTCGGGGGCATATCTTAGAAAAACCATTATTATTATTATTATTATTATTATTATTATTATTATTATTATTATTATTATTTTTATTTAGTAGTAGTAGAAGTATTTTTAAGTTATGTTAAATTCAATTCAATTTAGTCTAGCACGCTACACTTCTGTCCAAAAGAAAAAAGACCCGAATTAATGGAGATGAACTATTCCCTCCGTACCACGAAGATCATGTCAATTGAGTTTTTTTAACAATCTTGTAATAACTATTAATGTATAATAATAAATATAGTCATGTGAGGTCTTGTTTGATTCGCCTTAATGAGTAGATTATTAATATTCAATCATTACAATTTTTAAACATATGCAATTAAAGATATAAAAGATACAAAACATGCATTGGGAAACGCATGAACTGACAGGATTTTCGTGGTACGGAGAGAGTAAATTAAATGAGTGAACAAAAAAATCAATCCAAAACAATATGACTTTTGTGTAAATATTAATAAAATGAATCTCTAGGATATCAAAATTAGTTAGAGTGAATATAAAAGTTGCAACAATCACGTGAAGCTATACCTAGGAAAGTAAAATACTTCTCAATGTAATAAATAAGTTGGTGATCATCCTTTAAAAAATATCTCTAGGATATCATCCTTTAAAAAAATAATCTCTACGATATCATAATTACTCATAAATTTACTCCTTGGGTTATGCATCTTCAAGTATAAAAGAAGTAAGTCTTATGTCTTCCAAATTTCGTAGAAGCTTTTGTTTTAAGATTTCAACATGACAAGGAATATGAGTACACCATTCACCACTTTCATTGTTGTGATGTTGGTCATTTTGGCATCGGGTATGTGATTTATGAATAGTTATTTAATCTTTTGAAGTTTCATTCAATACTTTTTAAGATAACTACTTGTGCTTGGTATCCGTAGAGTTTTTTTTATCCTTTCAATTAGTTTTACTTTTAGATTTTGTTTTCTCTACAAGATAATTTCTTTTA
>SNQN01005432.1:10156-22112 GCA_008642245.1 Bassia scoparia | reverse complement strand
GTACATTTTACATTTTAAGGGGTACATACAAGCAGTAAAGGGGTACACAAGACTTTCAGCTACCGTTGATGAACAGTACACGTGTACCCCTTTAAACCTTCAATGTACCCCAGATTGAAATACAAGTATATACATAAATTAAATCGTGATCGTCCATCTTCAAATCCTACGGTCAAGATTAAAAGTTTTTAGTTTTCACCTAAGATTTGTGTTTTCACATGATCCTATTCCTATATATATATACAATGCTTATGTTGCTTATATATATAGAAACGTAAAACAAAATGACCACATTCCTCGAAATAATAGAATTGTGACCTAATCTTGAAAAAAGTAATTTGAATAATACGAAAAATTGTGTTAAAATTGAGAATGGTGAAACTAAAATAATGGAGAAAATATTGGTGTTTAAGTGTTTTCATTAACTAGTTTTATTATGTGGCAATAGGCACAAATGTTCTGAGTTCAAGAGCTGGTGCTGTAAATCCCAATCTCAAAGTTGGAGTCCAACAATACTATGGATGTTTCGGTCCACCAGGGGCATTTGGATGCACTAATCCAGAAGAGGATTGTAAAGGATATGAAAAACAGTGTTCAGGGCACTTGACGTGTCATGAACGAGAATGTTGTTGTGACTTTTAGTACAATTTCTATTGAATAGATTAGACGTTCATAGAAATCAAATAAAAACAATATTCTCATTATTATTCTTTGGTCTTTCTTTGTTCTGCCTGATTTTTTTTATGAATCGTAAAATACAATAAACATTTGTTTCCTTATTTAAATTTTATCCAAAGTCATTTTAGGTTAGAGTTCATTTCGAATAATACTTATAAACTTGAAACTTATGAAAATTTTCCTATTCTGCTTAAAGAATTCCGCCACCTTGTTTCTTTCCAAATAGTGGTTTTTGCATTACCTAGGGTAATCTAAGGTCCCCATCTCTTGCTCAACGCGCTCTGAAATCGTCCATAAACTGTGATGGAGAGGTGCGACCACAAACCCCCAATGCCCCATAGGCTCCCCAGGCTCATAGAAGTTGAAGACTTGAAGGTGTTGAAATCTTGGACCAAGTCGAATGCCATTGTTTTGAAAAACCAAAGGAAGAAAATTTAGTCTTTTGGGAAGAATTGGAATTAAGGAAGGGAAAAGAACTAGATGAAGGATAGTGAGAAGAGAGTTAGTGAGAATAGTATTTTGACAAGTGACATATATTTATAGAAGAGAGATGAAAAATTATTAAAGTGTAATAATAACCGTCCTTAATTACCGGAGAAGTGAAACGACGTGTTTTGGCCTGATATCAAATATTAACTGACCAGGTTGCTCGAATGTGCTTCTTAAAACTTCCTTATTAATTACCTTCACTTGGTGAAATTTTGGGATAGATTTTCAACAAAGTATGACTCATTATTTACCCCAATTTCACTCTAATGGACATTTACCGCTGGTGAAATGTCCTTTGTAATTAATGGTTTAGTGTTCTCATGAACATCAAGAAATATGTTTGATATCACATTACTTGAATGTTTTGTAGAACGCTTGATTATAATTATTTATAGATATGTACAAAGTTAAGTAATGATTTGATCATCGTTTTCTGACTTATATATTTGTACAAAATTGCATTCATATCCACCAATCAAAATATTGCTTTGATAAACTTGACCCGCAAATCAGAATGGAGTAACAAAACTTTCAAATTTAGAGTTCTAACACAATCATCCTTTGATAACATGAAGTTTTCAGAGTCTGCTTCGTCGGAACAATCTCCTTTTTGTGCAAAAATTTCGTTCTCTTGCGATCTATTGAGCGCATTTCCCTTTCTTTGTCGGTTTCTTAGATGAATTCTGGAGAAGATGCTTCTTCGACCCTTTCCCATTGTTAGAATCCTCTTTAGGATCATAGCTTTGTTCGGTTGGTTCTCTTGCTTCCTTTAGCTCTCTTTCTCTCTTCGTTTTGAATTGTTCCTCGTCTACATGGTGTTCCTCTTTTGTGTTAGCGTGACCAATTTCCTTATGCCAGTCGACGAATTGCTAGAATTCTCGCTCTCTTAGTACTTTGTTTGCCCTTCTCATTTTTCAAAGGGAAGAAGGCAAAGTTTTTCCTCAACCTTCTACCATGTGAATCCTTTGAAACCTTCAGACCTGACCCTACTTAGTACCTCTGATGAAAAGCCATTTTCGGCTTAGAGGTTAATTAAACAAGTCTTAATAAAAAAAATATTTCTGGAAGATGATCAGAAACACGAAGACCAACAAAAAATCAAACAACTCTTTAGAGCTGAGGGGAGTGAATTCTATCTAGTCTCCTTTGGTGTTCTTATAAAGGAAGATCATCTCTATTAATGTTTCTTACTGACTTCCTTAACTTTTTTACCCTTTACATTTTGTTATTTGTAAGGACTAAAGGGTCATTTCAAGTACAAACTATTTCATATAGTCAAACTATAGGTTTAGTTGACACGTATAAAGTTACAATCGTCATCCTTACACCCTTCTTCTTCTTCCTCACTGCCATTATTCCACGGGAAATATAATAACAATCTAATTCCTCTAATGCTGTCTTTTCTTCATCCCCAATTTCCTATTTCGCCATCAAATTCTCTCAAAACAACCCTAAATCAATGCAAGGTTTAGCCTTCCAATTGACCATGTTATGCTTTGCAAACTCCTCAAAGAAAATCAGGATTCACTATGGCCAGGTTTGCTTTGAAAAATTATCATAGAAGGAAAAGATGGGACTTCATCCCTAGCCCCTGCATTCTCATTTCGATTTGAAATTGACATGCATGGACACAGAAAGGTTTAAAAGAGAGGTTGCCCCTAAATTTACCAGATGCATATTAGGTAAAGACGGTCTCAGTTTTGCTGCATATGTGGACATTCCTCCTGTTTAGGGAGGAAAATTCACTTGTTCTCGTCATTTGATTTTAAGTCAAAATCAAATTAAAGTTTGTGTGCGAGACATGAATGGTGGCAATTGGTTCAAACGTCAGTCGTTTTTTCATTAGTCATGGTAGGACATGCGGATTTTTAGTTTAATTAAGCTTGCTACCTTTAGAAAAATTCCTTTCAATGAACCATTAACATGTTCCCTCATGTCTCTACGCGTGGGACCATGTTTTTAATTGTTTTGTCCTTTTTTTAAGGATTCATGATAGTTACCCTAGTGGACATAGCTTTCCGGACAAGACTATCTCCTTATGGGGATGACAAACAAGAACTAAGGGTCTTTTCGATGTTTCAAGGTGTAGAAGACATATACACACTAAGCCATAAAGTTTTGAAAACAGCTATGGGTGATAGGAGCAAAATAGGTTTCAATGCACTCATCACTAACTTCTCCAATTCTTCAAAGAAGGTAAGCTAAGAGGAGGAGGTACTTCTCATTCTTTTTGCTCTTACTCGTTTCATGTTGTGTAAGTCGAGTAGTATTTCTGCTCTAGTTTTGCTTCTAGCTGTAAACATTTCTTTTAACTAATCATTTCTGGTGCTAGGGACCATTATGTTTGGACAACTCTATCACTACCTATATAGATGTAGGCGAGCAATCATGGACGATGAGGATTTGAACTGCATACGAGGACCTCTATGGCTCCTCACCTATTGGGGGGAGTTTTTACATTGACCTTGGCTTTGAATTAAGTCAAGACGAGATAATCAACAAACCCCAACAAGAGAGTAAAGTCAAGAGACCGTGACCAAACCCTTGTAGTCACATATTTATCCCTTGGTAAGATGTACTTTATCTCCTATGACCATTAGAAAGTCAGTGATCCCTTTTTGTCCTAAAGAATTGGATCTAATGTCGGGAAATTAGTATCCATTGGGTATTAAAGACAGGTCAAGTCCATATAGCCTAGGAGTTTTTGATGCCACTCTTGAATGCTTGAAGAAAATTGGGATGTCACAGACTTTATCCCAAAATTCTCCCTATTGGTGTGTCATAACTTCTAGGGATTTGCCAGCGGCTGAACTTGAACACTCTGGGTTTGAAATCTACATCCCACATCTTGTTGCCAGAAAATTTGGACTATGTCAATCTTTTGCTATTCCAATATTGACAATTGGAAACTACCATTGGGAGGGTACCAACTACGTACGGTGAGTGATGGAGATCATCAATACAATGTTCCTCACCTACCAATAGTTAATATACAAGAGGCATTTGACCATCCCAAACTTGCAAAAAAAGGAGAGAGAGGTAATAGGAACATGAAAATTAACATTCCCAACCCTTCGGCTTAAGTAATGTCTGCATTAAAGCCAAGTGCATCAGACTCTAATGATGATGATGACCAAAAACCTATTTCAGGTAAACATCCTCATCAAGTCGCCTTGACCAAGTGCCGGAGGGGAAGGGCTTGCGAGGGTGTTGGTTTGCGAGGGAAGGAGTGAGAAGACTTTGGATGGAAATGAAAAAAAGAGGAATGACGGCCTAAATTATGGTCGAGCTTCCAAAAAAATTGAAAATTTTTTACCGACCGTCTACGATCGGTAATGACACGTAGGCGGTCGATAATATATAAAAAATTGATTTTTTTTAGCCTTTTTCACCGTCCGTATAATGAACAGTAATAGATCTAAACGGACGGTAATTTGCGCCTTTTACAAAAAACGATTAGGAAAACATAAAAAACAGTCAGAAAATTTTCTACAAGCGGTCGGTAAAAATGGTCGCTATAAACACAGATTCTTGTTGTGTTAAGGCTGACCTCCCATGTTCTTGTGCAGTCCTTTTAAGAAAAAGAAAGGAACGATCTTTTCCTCCTTCTTACCTTATAGATATTAGAAATGGAGAGGAAGAATCGACACCAAACATGAATTCTAGCAGTATTTTGTGCATTAATAATTCTCCAGAGATCAAGAAAATGGATAAAAAGATCCAAACACCCACTAAATCTTAAAGAAAGAAGTAGAAAACCACATCCTCAATATATGAAGATACTATAAATCATTAATATTCTGATGTGGCAGGCATTCAGGCTCCACCTTCCTCCAACCTCGTTTCGAATATTATCTTGCAATCATATGATGCTTCCTTCAACGTTGGTTCAATAGAGGCCATTCCATTGGATAACTCCGCTCCTTTTGAGACTCCTTAGAGTGTTGAGATCACCACGATTCTTGAGAACTAACTAAACACAAAAGAGCCCAATAAAGCACCGGGGCCTGAGGATGACATTTGTCACACCCCTCTTTGTGAATTTGGCATGGATTTAAGCCCATTGCCAAATTAAGGTATTGTCTTAACATTGGGTGTACCCACATTATCAACAGAGAATGGTGCTATAGACACATCTATTTAGATGGTTAAACCTACCCAGATCTTGGGTAATCACGTTGAATATCAAGTGGTCTAGGCTAATACGAGCAATTTTCTTTTGTTATTTTAAACATGTATTTAGGTACCTTTGGTAATAAACCTTGACAATAACATGTTTTTTTTCAACAATTACATGTGACCAGAATCCCTTAATGTGATCACCTCAAAGGTTTTTAGGGAAGTCCTCACTCTGTGCTTTAAAGAAGAAAATGTTCTTAATTTAACATCTCGTGCCAACGTTATAATGTCCTTGGGTGATTTAGTGAAGATCCTGACTTCTGTTGATTTTCTTTCTTGAGGTTACTTCCATGAGCCATGCATATCTTGAGTGTATTAGAAGAATTCTCACACAAAAATGCTTGTTTTAGGAAAAGCTTTATTATTCTCCCAAAGAGATTATATCCAATTTTGAGCAATGCACCCAAGCCTGGATGTAATCAGACCAATGGGCCAAAGAATCTCAGCATGATAGTGCAACAATTCAGCAGTTAGAGGTAGAAAAGAAGCTCCTCCATGCAAGGATATTGAGAATCGTCAAGAACAACAGTAGTGGGCTCATACATTGGAGCACTATAGGAAGAATCAACACGAGGTTAACTGACAGGCTTGTCGCGTACCTATCAAAAATAACCTATTAAAACTAACTAATGTAGCTAGTGGTAACAGGGTTGAATCCACAAGGAAGCAACAATTAATTATTAACTAATTAAAAGCATCTAGATTAGTAAAAGAGCCTTTTGAATTGCATTATATTGTCTGACTACTAATGAAAGTACTGATTATAAAAATTAACTATATACCTAAAGTAACTGGGCTTTGTCACTATAGCAGTATGACAGCCAAATGGCATCAAATTATATGTAATCAAACAGAACAATATTTTCGAATACAATTGGACACTGAACTACTATAACCGAATCTCTCGACTAGGACAGTTTCTTTTACCGTATTGATGTTGATTGTGTTCTAGGCAAATCGCTAGTGGACTTGTGACTAATCGATTAAGCACTTAAGTCGCGGCTACGAATTGATTAACATGCAATACAATCTAATAGGATTTGTTAAAAGCACATGAATGAATCAACATATTAATCTGCATATTGCTATAGATCCCCAATCGCTCTAGCAATTAGACTACATCGACTCATAATTAAACTAAATTGTGATATGTAATTGGGAAATACTATTCAAAAGCAAAGATATTAAAAGCAATTGTATACCTATAATTGGAGAGTATATTGAGAACTAAAAATCTAATTCAAACAATAATCAAGCTAAACAATTAAAGCAATGAGAAAACAATTCAAAAGAAATAATACAAAGATTAGCTTGCAATTTTATGAATGAATGATGATTTCTAACCACCATTGAACGGCAAAAGTTAGGGTTTTGACAAAATACGCTAGATTGAGATTTTCTCCCTTTCAGTTATGATGGATAAAAGATTCAAGATAGATAACAATTTGATTTTTCTAAATACTCCCTAAAAACCTAAGTAGAAAGGCTATGCTCTCCTTAATTACAAATATTCTTGGCATATTACTTTTTAAACCCAGCAAGGAAAGCCAGATAATTCAATAAACTGTGCCCCACGCATCGGATTATTGAAGCGACGGTTGCGGCAGTGTCGCAGGGCTATCTTGCGACGCCTACTCGAGCTCTGTGGTCCAATAAGGCTGTGGACTATCAATCAAGCTCCGAAGTTTAGTTTCATGCAAGTTGGAATCGCATCCAAATCCTACGTACGAAATTGATTATGTCAGAAGATGAAGCATCTGTGTCAAATCGAATGTCTGCACGTTTCAATCTCCACGTAGTCCATCTAACTTCTTGCTACTTCTCCTAAGGCTCCGTAGTGCTCGAAATGAGTCAATCCATCCAAATTATGAAGAAACCTGAACTCACTTAAAATGACAAACAAATTAATGCAAAGCGGCCTTAAAGGCCCAACCATTCATTTTAGCAAGAATGAGGGAAAACCATTATTATATACTACAGCATTACACAAAGATTCATTCAATTGCCAATTGCAACTAATAGGTCTATGAAACCCTTGGATTGATCATCGGCCAAACTAGTTTAATCTTGAAATGTCAGATCCTGTAGCAAGAATTGAAGTTGTTGAGAAGCAGTTACTCTATGAAATCCTCCATTACAAGGGAAGGATGACACAAGTGATCTAGAAACAGGATGATTTATATGTGTAATATTTTATAACAATAACCACAACAATTTGTACTTTGTATCAATTTACTATTTTATATTCATGTATACTTTTGTGCATTTGGTTGTGATTTTCAATTTTCCGACTCTTACATTTTAACTACCTTTTTGCTTAATTGAGGTCTTGATGCCATTTCGTTTTTTGGGAGGACATAATAATAGATAAATGATTCCTAATTCTTACTAGTTACATTGAGAACAAACATGTGACATTTCCTTGTTGGGATATCCTTATTCCGTATAGTCAATAGTTTTCATTTAAGATTATGACGACCAAGCAACTTATAGATCTAATTTCAAGTTATGACTTCATAATCGATATACAAGAAGTCTTATATATATATTACCCCTTATGCTTGTATGTACCTCTTACTGCTTGTATGTACCATTCAGATGTTTTAAATGTATCCAATTTATTTTGGTTTTCACGTTTTCATATAACATGTGGTTTTCAGATCTGACTCTCTCTCTTTCTCTCTCTCTCTCTCTTATTATAATATATATATATATTTATTATTATATAATATATATCGAAAACGTTAATAAACATTAAGCGTTTTGAAGTGAAAATTGGATAGAAAAGATTTTATTATGAATGGAGTTTTTTAAGCTTGTTAATGATTCTTGAGAACAATGTAATCTGTATTGATGCTGATTCTGACATATTATCCAGTTTCTAGGAGTACTGTTGTTATATAGTTGCTGTAAATAATGTTGGATCTGTACTGGTTGCTGTTTACTGTTTTCCCAATGGCAATGTGGAGATTTAATTGTAAACCGAAGGGATCTAATAGTTTATGGATGAATGTTGCAAACTTGCAATTTTATTCCTTTGGTTGGGTTCTTATTTGCTAGAGAAGGACAATGACGTCTGGTTGATTGACACATTAAATTCCAGAATCAAATATCTTAGATTCTTGTGTAGTTTGTTTTTATATTTGACTACATTTTTAGATTGAAGTTCCCAAATTGCTTGTTGATACTATTCCATGTTTAGTGTGCATTTTTTGATTGAGAGCTCTTTGAAGTGAGAATCGCATCGAGGTAGTTTGAGTTTGGAAATGTGTGTGATCTTTTGTATGCATGTTGTTTTATTTGACATTTTGAATAGAATGAGTGCTTGTGTGACAGTAAATTTTTATTCGAAATTTTTTATTAATCTGAATTATTTGGTTGATTTGTACGGTTTGTAGTTTTCAATGAAGCGATCGCTCGGATCTATTATTTTTTTATTTTTGGTTGCATTAGGTACCTATGCCAATTGGTGCTGGATGTATCGAGTTTTATTATGTTTTAGTATTTCATGCAAGTGTTGTGACGATGGGTTTCTAGTGCCTGATGAAAGCAAGTGGTGGTAGTTTGATGGGTATATTGAGCCAGTGTTACACAAGAATAGTTGTTGATGGAACAGTTTTGTATCTGTTCCTCTTGATAACAAACACTTTTGCTCAGTCATTGAGTATATATTTTTTTTCTGTTTCTTGTCCATATGTTTTTCAGGATAATCCTTAGTAAAGGGGAGGTGAGCTTAAGCACGTTGTAGTATAGTTCGAGCTCGTTATTGGTGTAGTGTAAAGGGAGGTGCTCTTTTCGTTTAATTGTTTATGATTCTTCACAATGAATATGAAGTTGTCAGATGGATGTTGATGACTGCCTTTTAAATGGACACTTAAAGACGGTTATATTCGGTAGCCTCCTGGTTCTTGAGGAAGTTGTCCCAACCATGTTTACAGTTGGAAATCCTCTGTTGGGATTGAAGAAGCACCAAGGGCTTGGTTATGAAAGATTGTCCAATTCTTAGATGAAGACGGGCTTACAAAGGGAAAACAGTGGACAACCTTGTTATCAGACCAGGAGGACACTTGATTGGTTACCCACATTTATCGTTGTGATCTTTTATTTGGTACTACTAATCAGGTGTATGTGATGGTTTGTTAATCTTTATCAGAGTGAATTTGAACATGAGCATGATGGGGGACTTAGTTTCTTCCTTGGCTTGCAGATTAAGCAAACGACGATGATCATGATCCGTCGCACAAAGTACTTGAAGGTTGCTGAAAAAGTTTGGCATGGGAACCGCAGCTTATGATACACCTTTCGCTACATCCACAAAACTTGATGTTTGATTTAGGGGAACAAATGTTGAGCTTCACTGTATAGAGGGATGATTGCGGTCCCCTTATTCTAACAGCTAAGTAGCCTGATATTGTGTTTTCTTGTGGGCGCTTGTGTGCCTAGGTTTCAAGCAATCCAAGGAATCTCCACTGACGGATATTAGTATCTTTAGGACAGGTAGACTGTGCTTGTGATATAGTAAGGGTGGTTCCATATCTATATAGGATCACATATACAGATTATGCTGTTTCCTTGTTGATAGAAAGAAAGCAATAGGTATGGCACATTTTTTGGCTCTTGTCTAATATCTTGGGTTCTAGAAACAAATTCAGTGGCTTATCCACAGCTTGTATTGGAAATTAACATTGTGTGGCGCTCATGCTGTTCTCAACTGTTGTGGATAAGGACCAGCTAAAGTTTTGGTGTTGTATACAATGCTCCCAATTTTGTGACACACCAAGTGCTATAAAATTTCTAAGAACCTATAGCACTCCAAAACTACAAATCGAGATAGACACACTTTTTGAGATGTATGTTGGAAGTTTACGTGGATATGTTGTTCTGGAAAAGTGAAGGCTAAATTGCAGACATCTCACAAACTTTGTGTGAGTTTTTGTCGATTAAGATTCTTTAGGTTAGTTAAGTTTTAGTTAGTTTTTTGTTTCATAGTTAGCTAGGTTTTGTCGTGTATATGGCTTCGTTACTTTTCCCTCTGATTGATAGAAGTATTTTCTTGTTTGTGTGTTGTATAATACCATATGTCGATCTTTAGGTGTTGTGTAAATGTTTTGATTTCCTCAAGGTTGAAAAAGCCATGTGCAAGAAAGCAGTCAAGATTGATCTTAATTCACCAGAAACAGAATGAAATGGTTCTGTCACACGGTCCAGCACGGGGAACAAACAGACCCAGCTACTGATATGTTTTTCGATGATTTTTTTAATCTTTTGGAAATTAGCTAGGATATTCTTTTTGGAAGATTTCCTACTTCAGTTATTTCTGCATTTTGATGATCAAGGCTATTTACCATGCCAAAATTCGTTGTTTGATTATTTAATGAATGTGATCATTGCAAATTTGATTTTGAAATGAGCGTTACTCTTTGGCTCAAACCCGGCTATTTTTCCCTTTGCTTCATGATGATTGATTCTCTTTATATACCTTGTGCTAACCCTTTTGTGCAGCTCACAAAACTTCATCACTCTATACTCTCTCTCTTCAAAGTGCTCTGTTTTCTGACAATCAAAATTCAAAATTCAAAAGTATTGCTCATCGGGTTACTGTTCATCTTCATCCTCGATCACCAGAAATTATGGGAAGAAAATCAAACACCAGTGCTAGGAAAGGTAGGGGAAGGGGTCAATCCAGTGATTCCTCACAATCACAGAGGGTCATTGAAGTGAACCCTAACCCTCAACAACCCGAGACAAAGCCAGCTGAACTACCACCTACCGATTCTTTGAAAACCTCCACTCCCACAAATTAAAAGCTAACCCAAATCCACTACAAAAAACACCATCACCACAAAAAACGTCCAAACTCAGTTCAAAAGAAATAGTGCCTCATGCAAATCCAACTAAGGCTGGTGGTTCCACCATCAAGGAACCAGCAAGCACTCAGGGGGAACAGATGTATGAGACACAAGGAGATTTAAATCAGGAGTTCGAGAAGGTTATTGCTGGGGATGAGGAGGTAGAAATTACAGGTCAAAAGAAGAAGTTACCTACGGTGGACATCTCAGTCAGAGGAAGACTTCGTTCTACAGTAAAGAAAGAGGTAAAGAAGGAAGAAGATGAACAATCAACTGGTTCTGAGAGGGGAACCAAGAGAAAGGCAACAACAGTCAAACCACCTCGTTTTGTAAAAGGTAAGTCTGTAGAATCTCCAATCACTAGTTCTACTGACTTAGGTGCCAGAATAGTGTTATCTGGATGTCGAGTTGAAGTTGGTTATTTTGATGTGCCTGCTCTTTCTGAATATAAGAATTTGATTGAATACCAAGGATGGATGTCTTTGTTTAATTGTTTTGTTGCAAATGTGTCTGGTGTGAGAGATTTTTATGTGAATTTAAAACAGTTGCCTGATATGTCAATTGGTTCGAGTGTTGGAGGTGTTGATGTTAGTATGTCTGTTTCTTCTGTGTCGAGTATGTTAGGAGTACCCAGGGATGGGTTTGATAAGTATTCAAGTGATTGGTGGCCTATGTTGGTAGGGGTCACTCCTGATGAAATTTATGATTTTTTGTTTGGTGGGAAGATGCCCTAGAAATATGTTGTGTTTAAGTCTGTTGAT
>SNQN01005431.1:9503-44516 GCA_008642245.1 Bassia scoparia | reverse complement strand
AGATTAATTCTCCGTGCAATGCACGGTTCTAAATGATTGTGATTAATTTAAAAATAATTGTATAGCAATTATATTTATTATCATAAAAAAATATCATCATGTGTACGATATGTTAGACAAAAGTGAGTTGGGGTATAAGTTACTTTAATTTAATCTTAATATTAGATAAATTATCTATTATTATTTTATTAATCATCGTATAATAAATACAAATATGTGGTAATATATTAAAATTACAATAGCACAATAAGATATTACGAAGAATTGTTATTTATACTATTTTAGTTATTTTTTAATTGTGTAGATTCTATTATTTGTCATATTAACCATAGCTAATGCCTATTAGTTAACAAGTTGCATTTTAGTGATTATATCATTAATCATCTACATGGTACAAAAAATTTGATATGTTTTAAGTATTTCATGAGATTAATAAATCCATTTTTCTTTCATTGCATATGAAGTTAAGAGCTTTTTTTAGACAACACGTCTGTTGGTATGGTGTATAAATAATTTTTCATCATTTATATATTATTACATTGTTTTGTTGACAAAGGCAGTGTAAACTTATTTTTCTCAACAGGAGTATAATTTTCATCAATCGATACAAAAATCATTTTCCTTTCAAAGAAGGGATCGGCAGCCACGAAGGGCAATGGGGCCCCTCGCACCCCTTCTTTAAAAAAAAATCAGACAATTTAAAAAAAAAGAAAAATAATAGAAAATGCATGTGAACATAAACAGAAGAGAAGAATAAAGCTTTCACTTCTCTCATCTCCACTCGACTCACTACCTACCTCACTGACCTCACGCTACACTCTCACTGCCTCACTCGGCTAACTCCGGCGCAACTCGACCGCGCGCCGACACGAACCTGCGCTCCAAACCTCCGTCGCTGATTGGTTGTGCTTATCGTCGCTTCAAGCCTTTCGACCTTCGTGGTCGTGAGTTCGTTTAATTGCTAATTGTGAGTTAATTTTTCTACTTTCTTCCACATTCTTTTCAATTGAGATTTGAAATTTTAATAAAATTGTTAGTTAAATAGTGAAATGTCTATTTTATGTATATTTTAATTTGTATGAATTGTATTATAATTCCAATATATAAACCTAAATCCCTATTTGTAATTAGTTAGAATTGAATTTAAACTTGCTTGATTTGTTTGTTGTTTGTTTAAATTGTTCATAATACACAATGTTAGTTTAGAGTATTATGTAATTGAAGTATAGTTGATATTGATTTATTTGCACTTGCTTGTCACTTGTTGAAATTTGGACATTTAAATTTTAAATAATTCTTATTTCCATTTATTAGGAAATGTCGAGTAGTTCAAGTTCAAAGAAGTCAAAATCATTGGTAAACAACCAAATCTCTGTGAATATGGTAAAAGAATGAAACCTCAAATAACTTACAATGACATTATTCTCTCACGTAGTTTCCTTATGTCCCCCTTATCTCAAGATTTAATATGGAATCGTAGGGTTCTAGTGTCATGATGAAACCATTTGAATGATATTGTGGTGATGAACTAATTGAATGATGCTTTGTTGCACCTTTGGATGATGGTTGGGTATACTGATGTTGAAACTCTTCCTCATTGATCCGGGAACTTAAAAGAGTAAATGGATTATCTCCAAATGAAAGAAATCCGGTTATGAGAGCTACTTCTTAAGAAACCATGCCAACTAAAAACTCATAACTTTCCAAAACACTATTGGAACAACTTCTTATGACTTATTTGGATGTAAGACTTTAAGTATTATTTGTATTATGTGTATGGTATGTGTGTGTGATGTGGTGAATAGTGTGTTGTAATAGATATATAATAATATAATATATATATATAGTAGTATATAGAGAGAGAGAGAGGAAGAGAGAGAGAGATGAGAGAGAGTTAGTTCATATGAACCACTTATATGTGGTGAACCATGAAAACTCAATCTCAACCATCAAATCAAGTAAAACTAATATCTACCATTCACTTTTGTTAAATTATAAGTTTAAACAAAATTTGTCATTATCTTATTACCCAAACCCACCCACCATCTCTCTCCTTCCCCATCATTTCTCTCTCCTCTCTCACCCATTCTCTTCTCCTCGCTGTCGGCCACACTACCGGCGTCGAACCACTGCTGGCTCGCACCCCAATCCACCTCTGCTCGCACCACCGAACCACCTCTGCTCCCATCGCCGAACCACCTCCAGCTCCCAAACACCACCACGTTGCCCCTTCACACGTCCAACACTGCAATGTTTACCCACCGTCACACCTCCCGTCGCTGCAGACCGCCGCACCACTACTCTCTTCTTCTCTTTTCTTCCTTCTTCTTCTCTTCTTCTTTTCTTCTTCTTCTTCTCTTCTTCTTCTTTCTCTTCTCTTCTTCTTCTTCTTCTTCTTCTCTCTCTTCTTCTTCTCTTCTCTTCTCTTCTTCTTCTTCTTCTTCTTCTCTTCTTCTTCTTCTCTCTTCTTCTTTCTTCTTCTTCTTCTTTCTCTTCTCTCTCTTCTTGCTTCTTCTTCTTCTTCTTCTTCTGTCTCTTCTCTTCTCTCTTCTTCTCTTCTTCTCTTCTTCTATCTCTTCTGCTTCTTCTTTGATTTTTTGATAAAGGATTTGTTCTATTGGTTAAATCTATGGTGGTGTGGTGGTTTTAGCCGACGAGGTGGATTTGTTACATAGCGCTGGTGGTTCAACGTTGAGATTGTTTCGGTGGTTTGTGTGGTTTGATTAGTGTATCTATGTGAGGGTTGTGAGTGGTGTCGTGAATGTGGTGTGCATGTAGTCGGTGGGTGGTGCCTGAAGTGTGGTAAGTGAGTGGAGTGCGAGGGTAGATGTGGGTGAGTGGTGGTTTCTGGGTGAGTGTGAGGGTGGGTGAGTGGTTTCGTGGGTGAGTGTGAGATTGAGGTGGTTGCTTTGTGTGGTGAGTTGGAGTGTGAGCGTGAGGTGCGAGTTGGTGTAGGGTGGTGGTGGTGCGAGGCAGAGGGTGCAAGAGGTTGGGGTAGGGCATGGTTAGGTGAGGGTGAGTTGGTGGGCTCGGTGCAGAATTATAGTGTGCGTGGTCATTGTCAGACTGGCTGTGGTAGTTCTATAAGAGAGAGAAAGTCACAAATAAGTAGAACATCGAGACTAAATCATAGAAACAACGTCAAGTAATTCTCGTCGAACATGAAAAACTGATAACTGTATGAACAAAATACTAAAATTTTAGTACATATAATCTAAAATTGGTAGAACATATAGCTAAAATTGTTAGAACAAATGAGGCTAAAAAAGTAGAACATTGAAACCCAAATCGTAGAACAGTGCCAGTGTAAAAGAGTAGAAGAAGTTCCATAGTTTCATTAAGAAGAGTTCTCATGGGATCCTCACCCTATATTATATATAAAATATATAATATAATATATTATATATATAATATATTATATATATATATATATATATAATATATATAATATTGCGCAATACCCGACTGCAAAAGATAGAGGACCGATTATCAAATCGAAATATATGACGATCGTTTTTGCACCCCCTATTTGAAATTCCTGTCGCTACTGGAGAACCTTTTTCCTTTCCATGGATTTGCATCTCTTGAATACTCATTTCACTGTCTAACCTTATGTACCATTCATTTCTCTGTTTCCATCACTTTTTTTACATGCAATCAAAATATAAAATTTGTTCATAAATAATTTTCCTTTCTTTTGAAGAACAACATTTTTCATCATTGTAAGAAAATTTAGTCACATGAAAAATACTTACACTCCTTTGTATACAAACAATTCAAAAATGAAAAGGAGAAAAAACAAGTTGTTTTACTTCTATCGCAAATAGAGTCTTGATTGTAAATGTTTTCATTAAATCATTTATATGAAAAATGTTAACGCCTAAAAACCAAACGGACCCTGAATGAAAATATAATGTAAAATAAAAAACAGATAAAATTAACTGTAGTGTACTAAACTGATAAAAAATCAAGAAAGAATAAAGGAAAATAGAAAAGAAGTAAAATCGAAAAAATAATACTCCCTCCATTCTCTTTTGTTTGTCCTGTGTCCTGAAATAGATTTCGTAAATGTTTGTCTTATTTAAAATCTTTTTAATTTTACTCTAAGTTATCAACCTTCTTTTTCCTCATGATATTGAACCATATTTATCTTTTTCTTCATTCATATTTACCACTATCTAGATTACTCCCAAAATTCACTTCTAATACACATTATTACTTTTTTTCTCATTCTATAAATAAATAAAAAATCAATAATAACCCTCTTCAAATAATAAACTTATTATTAAATCACTAACACAATTCTATTATTAAATATAAAAAGTACTAGTATGTGCCTTTATCCTCTGAATTTGGCATCATGTCGTGTTACACGTTTAACCACATGCAATTGTTTATTTAAGAATCCTTTTGGCTTCACTGATATTTAATGTAGTCCAACATGATGGATGAATCCTCCAAATAGAAGTATATATAGTATGATACATACAGATAATCAAGCGACTACATAAAACCTTATATTGGTTCATGGCTTAATTAATCATTGTTCACTTCATGTTCAAGATCCTTCGTCAATCTCAACCTCAACCTCCTTCGGTCACCCACATAAAATTAATAACTTAATTAGCACCAATAATAATAATTAATAATAATGAATATAATAATTAAATAATAATCATAATCATATATAATAATAAACGACATGTGCTTAACCGGGCGCCCAAGGCTTAGTTAAATACTAACATCATTTCCTAAATGTTATTAAGATTTTGAATGATGCCTAAAATCACACGTCAATCCGTATAGCATTAATGTTTATATTCATTAATATTTACTTTTAGTTGCTCTTATTCTAATACCCTGGACGCTCGTTAGCTTTGCCTAATAATAATAATAATAATAACTAATTAATTGAATTAATAACATTTGTTTATTGATAATCTAAAATAAACACACATAACATGTTGTGTTATGTTTGTTCATACAGAACAATTAATGTATTGTGACATTGTTGACGGGAATACAACTTAAAATTAAAACTTCATCCTGTTCCACAAAATTCATGCCACAAAAATAAAACATTATTCATAAGTATGAGAATCTTCTAAATGTGTCTACATGTTTGTGTTTTATGTTTGTTCTTCAAACATTTATAATTGTCGCTGTCTTCAAGATCTTAGATTATTGCCACCTTCTTAGGCAATTAGTTCCCTAATTTAAACGAAAATTTACTCGTACTTCTTTTCTAATTAGAGATATTTTTTTTGTTTTAATTGATTTTGAATTTGTATTTCATTGAATTAAAACATTCACATCAATTGTTCAATTTTCATTCGAACCATGATTTGGCTTAACCCATAGGGTACAACCCTCTTAAATTTTGTTTTCATTGCGTTTAGAAAAACTGGAAATCTTTAATATTACTGTTATTCTGGTCCTCGTTTAATTTATTACACCATATATTAATATTTTATTATTCCTATTTATGTATCTATAGGGTGCCAACCCTTAAATCCCTCATCGAACCATTCCTTTTCATTCATTTGTTGTCTGTTCGTTAAAACTTTCAACGGCTATTCAAGACTATGAGGAGTATAAATATAATGTACTAAAACACGTGGATTAAATATTTATGTGTAAAAGATAGTAATATGACTATGAGATTTCAGCTATAATTAACCATAATGATCGAAGTAAGTTGAACTCACGCAACTCCAAACCCTGTAACTCCTCAACTCGTGAAATGGTACAAAGTAAAATCAACTAAAACACGTGAATTAAATTTTTGTACTGTACAATACCAACTAAGGTTTCATTTGGTAAGGAACGTAAAACATTTTCATAAATTATTTTTCTTTCCTTTTTCAATTTACATATTTGGTAGATAAAGGTTGTAAATCATTTTTCATGGGATAAATGAAAAGAAAACTATGTTCCCCTCCTCCCTTGTTCACCCCCTCTCGCCTCTTTGAATCCCTTTGTTTCTTATTTCCATAGAGGTGGTAACGTGTCGTGTCGTGTCATCCTTCCGTGTCGTTCACTCACATAAATGGGTGGATTACCATTCAACCTAAATCCGACCCGTTTAATAAACGTGTCGTGTCGTGTCACCGTTTAATTTAAACGGGTTGATACGCATCGACCCAAAAACCGCTAATAACGGTCATTTCGTTGTCGAGTTAGCAGGTGTCACGTCTTTTTTACATACGTAATGTTATATAAACTAGGAATGCAATCTGTGTCGTGTCAACCCATTTATTTAAACGGGTCGAAATACTCAACCCTAACCCGACCAGTTTTAATAAACGTGTCGTGTCTGCAACCCTTTACATAAACGTCAAGATCCCAACCACCACGCGTTAATAACAGTCGATTTTCGTGTCCGTTAGCGGGTCGTGTTGCTTTGACCGCCTCTAATTTCCACACTTTTTAATTAAATAAAGAAGAAATAATTATTTTCATAAAATGTTTAGACATATAAATTGCTTTCCTATAAAAAATCCTTTGCTTTAAAAATATTTACATTCACTTAGAAGACCTATCCGTCCTAAAAATGTTTACCACTCTACCACGCAGATAACTATATCACTATATTAGAATTAATAGTCCGAAGAAGGTCGTATAAAATGTGCAAACATCACAAAAAGTACACCCAATTCCAAATTCGCAAAACAAAGCATAATTCACACAAATTAAGGAAAAAAGTCGAATAAAAGAGAATAAAGTAAGGACAGAGGAGAGAACACGGAGTGCAGGAACCCATTACTGCAGAATTAATCACCAATGATATCAGCTCCATTAAATGGAGCAAGCCCACAAGTGCAGTGTTCAACATTATCAACCCACCAGATTTGGTGCTGGAATCATGTCGATTCCTTCAACTTCAAAGTTTGGGTGTCTTCCCTGCTCTCTCTTATCGCAACTGTTGTTTCATGGGAATGTCAACTGGAGAGTTCTGTTGACGGTATACATGTCCGGAAGTCAACCACTTTGCTGTGTTGATGAGGACGTCTTTGCAAATTGGTTCTCTGCTTTGCAATTTCTGGTTATGATGCACCACTTTTGGGTGTCTCATCTCTACTTATTCATGGAAATTTTTTTTCCTAAATTCTTTGTTGTTCTTGTTTTAATTGCTTTGATTTGGTGCACATAATTAATACGAATGGTATAATATGTAGACGGAATTCGATTAGTAGTCAATATGATTTTTTAAGATTTTAGTTGTTGCTTGTATTGGACTTGAATGTGTTTGGGATTGGTGGATGCAGCGTATATTCAATACCTATCTAATTGGCACTTATCCACTATTGAGTAGACGAAAAAATTAGGATGCTTGGCAAATAATGCCTTGAATATATGATTAATTTTAAGTGCAAATGATATTTTAAGTGCATATGATTTATAATTTTTTTGACCGAAAACGCGTGTGAACCATTTATTCAATCAATCTGCATGAAACTCGGTAGAAAATTCATTAACCAAACTGCATAACATCAAACAAACGACTAATATATTACGGGCCACAAAACGATTAACTACATCTTAACACACTAAACTTAAGTACACACAACTAGATAATCATGAATAATGCGATAACTTTAGCAAAGAAAAGGTGTTGCTTTTTGGGGAGATTTTGTCCTTGAAGGTGTTTCATTTCAACTCAATTTGTTCATCCATTATACATAGCTAATAATAAATATTTATTCAAATTATAATACAAGTTATTTAAAATAACTATGTTATAGTCCAAATATTATACGAAGTATCATTTATAGTCTGTATGATTTACTCCGTTCCTTATCTTTTATTGACAACACTTGAAATTTACCTTCTCAACATAATCAAGAGTTTCCAATAAAATGAACGGATAAGTAATCTATTGTTGTCCTAACCCTTTCACACGTCGCCATCCTACCAATTTTGATACATTATTATGTTGTAGAATTTCATGTTTGGAACATTGATCATTGCATATTTGCACATTTTTATCACATTCATTTCCCATGTTGCAAGTTTTGAGCATTTGAATATTATGCGTAAGGACTAAGGAGACTTATTCTGTCTTAGTTATTAGGAATTTGTGGGAAATATAGACTAAACACATAATATAGGCATTTTTCCCCTGGTAATGTAGCGTGTGTCACCTCAACTTAAATCTAATTTTTAGTAAAAAGTAACACAAAAATATAATACTCCGGAACATTCAATTTCACTAAAAATCATTCCAATCCTATATAATTGTTAAGAAAATAAGTCAAGTTCAATAAAAAATAATTCAGCTTGAACTATTTTAGTGTGGTATTTTAAAATGCGTGTCCCTAGAATCTTAATCATAGTTTCCAAGATTTCGTTACGATTGGCATGCTTTATAATGCCTACACTGCTTGATGTCATTTTGCATCAGGGGACGTGCTTGCTGGAACCAAGTCTGGAAACACCATACACACAGGAATTCTACAAGAATGGTTTGGGTTTTACTGGTGGACTTCGCGTGCCTTTGTAATTCTCTTTGCTTTGCTTCTTGTTCTCCTTCCATTGGTGCTGTTTCGTCGTGTAGGTTAGTACTTCATAGGCTCTTTAGCAGTGCTTTTGGATTGATGTTTCCCTCTGGTTTGAAGATCTATACTAATTTTATTAGTGCCTTTTGATTTTATCCTTAACATGTCTATATTTTGTTGGTTTCAGATTCACTCAGGCACACTTCTTTAGTGGCTATTCTCCTTGCTGCGGTGTTTATCGTCATATCGTCAGTAATGGCTATAGAAGCAATGCTGGAAGGACATACTCAAAGCATCAGGCTAATACCGGATTTTTCAAGCAAAGGAACCATCCTCAGCCTATTCACTACCATACCAGTTTTTATGACCGCTTTTGGGTTCCAAGTCAACAGTAAGGATGCTAAACTTTGTGTTATTAGGCTGTCCTTAGGTTGCTGGAATTCTATATTTGAGTYTTTCAAAGAAATTGAATGCATAGCGAAATGATTTTTGATCAAATTGAGTATGTGTTCAGACATTGCTTTGTGAAACAAATGACAACTTCAGTCTTTGAAATTCTCAACAAAGCATGGATTGGTGATTAGTGCGTAACTGATGGTCTGCATAGTTATTCATTACTTCACAAATTATTGCAGTTCATCCAATCAGGGCAGAGCTTGAAGAACCTTTGAACATGAGATTGGCTATCAGGATATCACTTATAATTTGTGCTCTCTTTTACTTCTTCATCGGCTTCTTCGGTTATCTTTTGTTCGGAGATTCCATCGATGCAGACATGCTGGTAAACTTTGATCAGCTTGCTCATGACACTGTAATTGGTTTAGTAATCAACTACACAGTCCGATTGAGCTATGTATTTCATCTCATGCCGTATTTCCTTTAATGTTTTCTGTCTGAGAGCCAATATACATGAGCTCCTTTTCCCTCCAAGCCAGATTAGCCAAAGACCACACCTAGATTCATATGCCTTACATGCATACTGCTTGCACTTGCCTATGTAATTGCAATCGCCATACCGAGCATATGTATTGCTTTCAATTGCTAGGCTCAACAACTGTTGTTGCCCTCACACTCATATTTCCTTCCTCCATAATTCTCAGGTACTTTATTTATTGTTCAACATATTTCTCCTGGTTCAGATATGTTTGTTAATCTATTTGCCTTCTAACCCTTTGATGGATCTTTGACATATAGGGATATTCATGGATTTCGATAGCATGGGAAAAGACGGTTGCAGTATTATTTATTCACTTGTCGCAATCCCGTATAACTTAGTCAAGTCAGTAAGCATGGACCAATTGTTCCTCTAATCAGGAGATCAGGCTTAGTTCCATACATTGGCCTGCATTTTTTTTTTATAGTCAATCATGAATTATCATCCTAAGCCGGAGCTTAAGGATGAGTGATCGATTTGTGTGCGCCTGAATTGAACTTCTGAATTCCACTAGCTCTCCTGATGTTGATGGTCAACAGATGTTATTATCTTACTGTCAATGAAAGAATGATCTGGTCGACTGGTCCAAGTCCAGAAATATTAAGCTTCTTAGCATACAAATTGTTTGGAGCTCTCAGAGGATCTTTGAATCTAAAAGTAGAGGTTGCATACTTGAATGTTTCTTTATTGTACAGCAAATTGTATACTGGTATCCATTACCAATGAATCTGATGGTCCAATGTGCAAAGGGGTCTCTGTAATTTGTTAGCTTTGAAGCTAGTGTTGCGCTTTTGGCCTTTCATTCGATTGTAATCATACTACTTTCAGTGCTCCATTTAGCTTCATTGGCTATGCCTGCTATCCATAGAATGATGGAAGAATGATTTCAGTTTGGTACCGATCTTGTCGTCACTCACACTGCAGAGATCGAATGAGGGAGGTACATGGACGGCATGGTTGTGCATGCTTCTTAGCGAACTTTTATAACAGGAATGATAAACCTAGCACTGCGTGAAATTAAAAGTCCCCATATTATGCGAGGTCTATTATTTCCTTATGGCTCGTGTTTTAGTTATTGTAAGAAGTAAATAGTAAGGAGAGTTTTGATTATTGAAATATGACAAGTAAGATCATTTTTCTTGCATTATTCACATTTCTCGTTTTTAAGGTTATGGTTCTTTCTGATTAAATTAATCAAAACAAATAAAATAAATTGAAATTAACATAATTATATAATGAATTTTAATCTCAAAGTTAAATATTAAAATGATTTGAAACGGAACAGAATGAAAAAAAGAAATGCCTAAGGGATAGGAATCATAGGACCAAGGAACTAGAAGAATGAAAAAAGAGAGGAAAACATCCAGAATAACCTAATAAATCAAAGAATCCTAATCGTGATTTGATATTTTGATGCTCAATAAAGAATAAAGATGACAACTGAGGCATTGATGAGAGAACTGGAGGATTTAGGTGTCATTGGCAGATTTGTGTTTACATTTCACCCTTAATTATTTTGGCACATATATACTTCGTATATGATATATTCTCACATGAATTCTACGCGTCACGTAATGAATGACCTTGAAATAATAACTTGATGTTATCTGCTTTTACTATTGTTTGTCATTAGAGGTGTTAAAACTTGACACGACCGCTAAACGACACGAACCCGACCCGTTATTTAGCGGGTTTGGGTCAAGGATCTCAACCCGTTTAATATATTGACACGACACGACACGACTACTAATAAACGGGTCGGGTTAGGGTTGAGGATTTTAACCCGCGTAACCCGTGTAAACCGTTAGATCAAACAACACGATTTTGTGATTTTTTTCACAGAATAAGGTCTGGTATGTGTTTTTGGCTTTTTGGGCTCAAAAAAAACACTATAGCCCATTCTAACTACTAATTGACTACAATCTAACCCTAGTACGACACCTTCATTTTCTCATTCCTCTAACCTAACTCTTTGCATTTCATTTCATTTCAGTCTTTCACTACTCTCCACTCGTAAATTTTCTCTCTCTCACTTCAAACTTTAATTCAATCCTCTTTTTTTTATTTGTTTTTGCTGATTTCAGTCCTTTACTAACCATCAAATTAGATTTACAAGGTAATTTACTAGATCTTTCATTCTTGATTTTTTTTTTGTTAAATTTGTTACTTAATTTATTGTCGATTTATGTGCTTGAATTTATTCTTGATTTATTGCTTGAATTTATGCTTGATTGTATGTGTTGAATTCTATTGTTTCCAATTTTTTTTTGATTCTATTTCTTCTTAAAGATTAGTTATTTTTTGCTGAAATTTTGTCTGAATTTAATTGAATTTTATGCTTCGAATTATATTGTGTTCAACTGCTGCATATTTTTTTATTTTATGTTGTGTCGAATAATGCCATGTACTTTGCTTAAAGGTGTGTCGTTTTTCTTGATATATTGTGTCAACTTAATTAAATTTTGGGGTAACCTTGCAGGTGAAAAATCAAGTTGCGGGAATGATTGCGGAAGTGTAGAAATGGTAGATGATGTTGAGGACCAATGCATCTCCAAGAATCTATGAATTAGTCAATTAATGTATTTTAATTTGTAAATTCAGTTTTGAACCTGTTTGTTTTTGACAAGTTTTAGTCTTAAAGCCTTATTACCACTCAAACAAAAGGTATTTTATGCTTGATTATGATGGAAACGATTTGTAAATGTTGGTTGTAGAATAGTAAAACAACTAATTAATTTTCGCTAAAAATATCACTTTATACTTATAGTGCGCCTATTAAAAGGCAGAAATATTTCCTGATAAAATTAATATGCATTTTTTATAATTAAAAATAATAATACTAAACTTAAACAGGTTAGGGCGGGTTGGGGCGGGTTATGGCAGGTCGGAGTTCAGGTTGAATCCTTCAACCCGTTTAACTAAACGGGTCGGGTTCAGGTCGAGGGTATCTAACCCGTTTAAATTTGACACACAACGAAAGAATGAACACGACCCGACCGTTTAGCGCCTCTAGTTGTCATCTTGCTATCATCATCCACCATGTCTATATCAAGTAACCATAAATAATTAAGTTTTATGCACCTTATCCTTTTCGCTTATTTTGTTTTGATTTAAAAGTTTTTGTATGTATTTGATGCACAGATACAAATAATTTATTATACACCAAATATGTAGTGATCCTTTTAGTCTATATAGGTGACCCATTATTCACTTTACATCAATAATATTGATAAAATAATAAGAGTCATATATATTGATCAAAAAGGTTAATATATTAACCAAAAGAATCATTTTAATCAGGCGCACAAATAAATTATTGTATTGTAATTTACATGAACGCGATGCTTCTAAGACTTTGCTTTATCCATTATTATTCGCCTCATGTAGATTGTTGTTACTTGTTTAGAGTAGTTTTTATGAGGTTATATTGATTAGTTCAGAGACTCTCTAGTCCTTAGATACATAGATGTGGGCATGGATCGTGCTGGAACAACCAACAAATTAAACCGTGTTTGTACGGGCTAAAGATAATGTCGTGTTATGTTATGTTCATGTTAACTTTATTAAAATGAGACCTAACCTAGATCATGTGTTGAATCATGTTGGTTCATGCCATGCTATATGATTTACTTATGATTTCTATAGAGTATACTTTATGAATTTCTCTTAAATGAACGTGCCGATTCCCGATTGTCATGTCGTGCGGTCGTGCCAAACTGTCTCTCATGTTGGTCTGACCCATGTCTAGCTCAATGGATACACTGTACTCCGTAATCTATACTAATATACTAAAGCAATCCCCACTAACCAAAATTTTCCCTCCCAAACTTTATTTAATTTCCCTCCCTAACTTATTAATTTTTTTTACATTGCATTTATTTCATGAGCAATTTCCTAGATACACTCATTTCATTGTTGACATTTTCTAATCATATTGTGCAAATAATTTTGTAAGTCCATATTTTTAAAACTAAAAAATTAAATTAATTTGATTTGTTTATCATTTTTCAAATTTTAATTAATAGTTTTGTTAGGCGATAAAACCCCGTTCTTTTAGGCTGAAGTAAACTAAACTAAATTGAAGTGCATTGAAGTTAGATGAAGTTGACTAAAGTTAGTTAAATTGAAGTGGGTCGAACTCAGTTGAATTAAACTGAATTGAGCTTGAGTAAGCTGAACTGAGCTGAAGTGTCTATAATAGAAGTGAGTTGAACGGAACTGAAGTTGGATGAAGGGAACTGAATTAAAGAAATTGACTGAATTGATGTATCCTAAAATTAAGCATAAAAAAATAGGGTTTAACTCATATTGTATTTCTTAATTACAATTAGTTAAATTGAAAATCCGAGCACTTGCTCGGGTATTATCTAGTAACTAATAAATCCAAGATATTGTCATTGCTTGGCAAATATTGTTGTGATGCTGTCATTGCTTGCCACAGTTGTAAACTTGTCCTTTAATTTACAAGTTCAAGATTCCCAATCAAACACATGAACTCAACCCCCCAACTTGAAACAAATTTTAAACATTTAAAATATTACACGTATTATTGATAGTGTCCAACTTTGCTACTAGAAATAAAACTGGAATAAACTTCAACATAATATTTTTTACAATTTTTTTGGTGCTAATTAATAGAAACACAAGGAAATGGATGAGAATCGATCCCAAAATTTTCTAAAATCGGAAAAGTTTTAACCATTTGAATTATCCACCAGTCTCATAATTTTTTATAATTGATACTACATTACCCAAACTTTGCTCTATTTTTCTTTTGTTGATTTTTCTTAGTTTTATTTTATTAACAAGTCATCCCTTTAAATAATATGATTTCAAACTTCATAATATTCAATTACTAGTTAGATAATTGTCCGAGCAAATACTCGGTTTTAAATAATATGTATTTTATTCACAAAGCATCTTTATTTATAAACTCAATTACTTAATTAAGGTTATAAAAAAATATCTTGCAATTTTTTTAATGCAATCATTTATTAAAAAAAATGAAAGAAAAATTTAGGAGAGAAAAATGAGATAGTGGAATTTTTTTTTTTTTGAAAAATAGTTATAGAATATAGATGTGTAAGTAAAAGTTATACAAAATCATATAAACCGTCAAAATGATTTTAATGAATAATGCAAAAATCAAAATTTCACATTTTTAAAAAAAGTGTAAATATTTACTCTCTCAGTGCTTTTTTGTTTGCTATATTTGGACTTTTGACACTGTTCATTTGTAAACTTTGACTTGCTTTAATTTTACACATTTATATTAAAATATAGCTAAGTGTGATCTTGTTTGATTCGTCTCGATATGTACTTTTAAAAATATAATTTTTATAATTTTTTAGCATTTACAATTTGAGATATTAAAAAAGCAAATGTAATAAATAAAAAGAGACGGACGGAATTACGTCCATCCAATATACGGAGTAACATCTAAAATTCAACAAATCTGGAAGAAATGAATGCATTACCATTTATATACTACAATTGTTGACAATATAAACTGTCAATACTAGAAATATATACAATTCTGTGTTGGCCTTCTTTCTTTTGCCCACAATACAAGTACGAGTAGTATTAATTGACTAATTGTATTCTTTGGAAAATTTAGGAAATTTGCACCGCTTTCCATGACCAAACTATCAAAACTTGTGTGGACCCTCTCAAATGTATAGGTGTGCTGTTGAATATTATGTGCATTGCTTTATCCATTTTTAAAGATCTAAATTAATTGTAAAAAACCCTCTCAAATCAACTAGTCTCCTAAAAATTAGTATTTAACTTAAATCAACAATCTTGTATTCTTTGTTCTTGTTGAATTATTGGGCAAATACATTCAAGTATTTGATTTAA
The DNA here is from genome assembly GCA_008642245.1 of Bassia scoparia. NCBI lineage: Eukaryota > Viridiplantae > Streptophyta > Magnoliopsida > Caryophyllales > Amaranthaceae > Bassia > Bassia scoparia. The sequence continues at coordinate 29,225 of SNQN01005431.1, read as the reverse complement.
TATAGTACTTGGTTCTATATCGGAGAAGCAACATCAGAAACTTTGGGCACACAAAATATTTATATAGAGGAAGAAGAAAAAGTTATTAAAGCATTAGATTAAAAAAAAACAGAACAAAAGAGTGAAGATGAAAGAAGAGAGAGATACAGAAATAGATATCCCATATGAGATATTCAATATACAAATGACAAAGGTAAATAAATAAAAGGAGCAGCCTTCCAAGTGCAGTGTTTACAATCAACCACCAGTGATTGGTGCTGGATTATGTCCAATTCCTTTCAATTTTAACAGAGTTTGGGGTTTTTTCCTGCTCTTTTTGTGTGGTTGTTGTTGCGTGATGGAAATTGTTACAGGAGAGTGTTCATGTTGAGTAATACTCATCTCGGGAAGTCAACTACTTATGCTGGTTGATGGGTGAATCATTTGGGAAACTGGGTTCCCTTGCTTTGCAAATTGGTGTCATGATTACCAGTTTTGGCTGTTCATTTGATCATCTATCTTATTATCATTGGTAAGCTTTACTTTTTCAACATTCTATTTTTTCTTCTTCTTAGGTTACCTCTTGTTTGTCAATGAATTATTCATAGATTTGATGTCAATACTCGGTAAACTTTAACCAAATAAACTAGTTGACCTTGTATTTGTCCGCCTTAGACTTAAAACCGAATAAGCTAGTTAACATTGGGATTTACAGGGAGGTTCGTTTTATTGGTTGCCCAACTTATGAGTTTTTTCAGCTCTGCTGAAATTGGAAATCAGAAATTATACCTTCAATGTCAGAGTCTCATATGCTATCAATTATTTGGAGTCTATATTATGATGCTGTTGTGACTATGTGAAGCAGTAAACATGTGAATGAATGCAGGGCGTTGCCTTATCTGTTACACACAATTCAATCTGTTCATTTAGTGGGGTATTGTTAATTGGTGGAATGTAGCCTGCATGTATTATAGATGGTGCTTGATTTGATATAAAATTATAAATATATAATTGCCATATTTAGTTAATTATGGTCTATATATCTATTATTTTGGGCACTCAGCTGTCTAAATACCATTGTTTCATGGACCTAATAAACAATTAAAACACACGTCTAAATGAGCCAATTGATTGAGATTTTTCATTTTTCGGACCATTCTGTGATTTAAAATGAAGTTTTAAGAGTTTTTATACTGTTATGTAACTTATTATGGTCTTGTACAATTCTGAAAACAAGAAATTCTTGATATTTTTTTTTCTGATTAGCAAAATGCTGGCCTACTTTTGCAATTTACATTGAAATTCTTGTAGCCTGTGGGTGAATCTGTTCATCTCGGAAACTTAGACTCATCTGATTCTGTCAAAATTTTACTATGTTTAATATCACTCAACTTCAACGTCTTTTGTTTGGTTTCAGGGGATGTGCTATCAGGAACCAGTCTGGAACACGGTACACACTGGAATACTACAAGAATGGTTTTGGGTTTACTGGTGACTTCGCCGTGCCTTTGCAATTCTCTTTGTTGTGCTTCTTGTTATCCTTCCATTGTGCATATTCGTCGTGTTAGGTCAGTACTTTCAAAGGCTCCTCACTCTATATGATTCCCTGTGCTGTATCTATTCAGCTGCGTTTTCAATTTTTTTGACCTTCAACATCGCTTACACTGTTCCTCAATTGCCTGATTTCAGATCAATCCTAAGGTATAACTTCATAAAGTGGCTTCTCCTTGCCTGGTTTTTATTGTCATATTTCGTCGGATAATGCATAGAAAGCAAATGTGAATAGAAAAACTCACACCATCCAGGCTAATACCGATTTTTCTAAGAGAAGGAACCTTCTTTCAGGCTTATTCAGTTACACCGAACTTTCCTTTTTTTGATTGACTGCTTTTGGATTTACCAACTTAAGATGTGTAAGGATGCTGAACGAGCATGTTATTTGGGTTATCCTTATTCTGCCACCCATTTTATTAGTAGTAAGTAACAAGCACAAGAACTTAAGAAATGAACTTTGATAGTTGCTAATTAACCTTGAGACAGTGTCCACATCGGGTTTGCTAAAGTACCAAGTTAATAAGCCTCTAAAATTGTCAACAAGCATATATTTTTTCGTGCAGTTTTCGGAAATTTTTTTTTACGTTCATTATAGTTTTACAAAAATTATGAGTTCAGATCATCAATAGGAGAGCTTGAGAACTTCTGACATGAGATTGGCTATCAGAATATCACTTGTAATTTGTGCTTTCTTTTATTTCTTTATTGGCTTCTTCGGTTACCTTTTGTTTGGGGACTCTATCGATGCAGACATGCTAGTTAACTTRGACCAGCTTGCTCATGGTACTACTATTGGTTTCATAATCAACTCCACTGTTCGATTGAGCTATGCAGTTCACCTCATGCTGGTGTTTCCTTTAATAAATTTCTGCCTGAGAGCCAATATAGATGAACTCTTTTTCCCCTATAAGCCTGACTTAGCCAAAGACACTCCCAGATTCATATGTATGACATGTATACCACTCATACTTGCCTATGTAATTGCGATTGCTATACCGAGCATATGGTACTGCTTTCAGATACTGGGCTCAACAACAGTTGTTGCGATCATTCTCATATTTCCTTCCTCTATTATTCTCAGGTACTTTCTCTACTCCAGCTTATTTCTCCTTGTTCAAACTTCAAATGATTGTTGATCTCTTTACCTGCTAAATATTGATGGAAGATTTCTTTTACATGATAAATTTCGACAGGGATATTCATGGGATTTCGACAACTTGGGACAAGATAGTTGCAGGAATGTTTATACTRGCGGCTGTACTCACCAGTATCATTTCCTTGTGGATCAATTTGTCCCCTCCATCAGGAAGTAAAGCCTAATTGGTTTATGGTTTCCCAAATTATTTMCCCACATTTTAGCGGGTTTTATAGGCACATTTMATTTATTGGTTCTAAGCTGGATCTTATGGGTCTGGACATCAGGTGATCTATATACTCATCTCTCTGCTGTCTGGCACTGATTTTCTTGTTCGCCTSAATTGGATTTTTGAATCTGCAAATTCTATCTCATGGTGGTAGAACTTTTTGTATATGTTTCCTGTAAATATTTATCTCCACCACCAACTGAGATCTGGTTGAAGTCCTGAACTCCTGAATGATTGAAGCTTCTTGGCATTTAAAGTTGTTCGTTGATGTTCTCATATGTTTCTGTGGATCATGAAGTAGGGGGTGCAAGTTTCTTTACTGTCCAAATGAAAGTTACTGCATTTAAACACAAATGCATGTATATCAAACTGGTAACCTTGATCTGACAGTCCAAAAAAAACTCTCACTCCAAAGTGTATTACTGTATAGGGGCTCTGTAATTTGTTTGCTCAAATGCAACATAATGTTTCTTCTTTTCAATTTTTTCAATCGTGAATCGTAAAATCGTAAATTGTAATATTTCAGTGCTCAATTTAAGTTACNTCGTGAATCGTAAAATCGTAAATTGTAATATTTCAGTGCTCAATTTAAGTTACTTGGCTCTTAAAATGAAGCCTATGCAATGAAGAATGATTTCAGTTTATTCTCGGCTATATTCACTGGTGCATCTTCCTTTTACTTTTGTTTCGCCAATATTGGTTCCCCTCCCTTCATAGCTAATCTGCTAAGTCGGATCCACACGGATCAGCTCTCTGCATTCAATGATAATGTCAGCATAGTTATCATGCAATCTGAAACAATGACAAGTTGTTGAGTAATGCATTATACTGCCAGTACAATATTGAGACCTTCGCAAATAGCAATGAGTTTGGCGAAAAGGGTGTGTCACATCCGTAAAATCTTACTGTCGTGACCCATGATCAACCCTCCATGATTGTCACGAAAGATTAGCGAAAATTGGAGCTCAGTTACTCTTGTTTCTGACAGCAGTATTGCTGTTGAAAGAATTTTATCTGACGGTTGTGCTAAGGATCATCTATACAATCTGGTTATGGTGTGCAACGCCGTAATGGGACTTGCTTGGAGCACTCAGGTCTTTCTTCTAATCATTTAGCAYATGCTATAACTAAGACAGCAAGAGTTTCTTCGAATTTGCTTCTAAATAATGTTGCTGAGATATTACTCCAGCCGTGTAATGAACTGTTAAACTTGTACTAGCACGAGAGCGATGAAAAAAAATGTTGTTATATTCTTAATTCCGTCGATAATGTTGCACAATAGTACTTGAAAATTTGATTAATTTTTTCGTGTATGAACAGCCACGAAGACGAAAGCAAGGAAAAATATCGATACTATGAACATCTAATACGAAGAGAAGCTCTAACCACTCCCGGAAACTCGATTAATTTGATCATTTAGAACTTTTATCTGACGTGTAAAATAATTTGTATTGTGGTAGGCCCTCAGTCTGAAACAAATCTTAAGCTGATTCATTCCTGTCAAATGATCATCCTCCATTTTTTCAGACAACAAATTCTACCAACCCACCATTTTGGTTATTATTTCCTCGTTTTATTGTCATACTCTTATCATTCTTCCATTTCCGCCGCACTTTCTCTCTCCTCTTGCTGTAAGACTAAATTCTCTTTCATGGTCTAACTTTTAGATTTTCAGGTGAGACAAGCATCGAAATCAAAGCTTRTGTATATCATCAACATCGGAAGAGGAATAATTTGCAGAGTGAAATTAGGGTTTGCAATTGAGTTAATTTTACAGACAAAACGCCCCTAAATAGGTGCATAATCAATTAAAGAACAAGCATTGTTTGGCAGACTCTAACGTTTTGACAAGGATTGATCTAAAGCTGAGGTGATTATTTATACTTGCTTATATTTTTGATTTTGAATTCGAGTGATCAAAAATTGTAAAAGTTTGAATTTTAAATGATTGGTATGTAATTATGTATCAATTAAGTTGATTGTGGATTGTTAATTTGCATTTGTGGATTGCTGTTAGTATTAGTTTTGACTTTTGATTGAGACATGCCAATTCCAAACAATTTCAAGTTCATAGTAGACATTTATAAATAGTGTAAATGTACTCACAATTTCGTACAAAATTCGACCTTTTGTAATAAAATTTTCAGATTGTTTTTATTATGAAAATACAACCCACTCCTGGCAAATATTTAGGAATTAGGATAACTAAAAATTGCCATATACTCCTAAAATTAGTTTAGGAGTAGTTTGTTTAATTGTTTAATAACTGCTCCTAAAACTAAGCTTCAAAGATATTTTCCAAATAATTAGTTTGGTTTACAAATCTTAAATTGACAATATTTCGATTCTTCACGACTATATTATATGATTTTTTTTAACGTGTGCTCAAGGCACACGTGTGTGAGCACATGTTCACTAGAATATTTGATATAATCAAGAAAATAAATCGGAAAAAACTTGTCATTTTAACAATGTATAGAGATTGATCTCACATATTTAACGACTAATGTAGCTAACATCCATGCATAACTTTTATCTATCTACTTCATATTACCTATGCAGACATGGTAGATGTGAATATTTGATACGTAGATACTAAATCGAGTATAAGTTAGTTTACATGGATTACTAGTGAAGCATATACATCTCTATTTTTATTCCAAACAATAGCACCATAAGAATAGACCAATTTTAGACGAAACTCGCTTCCGAATATAATTGAAATAATTAATTAGAAATTACTAAAACACAATAATATGCTTGTAAATATTCTAAGTTGGCCTTTCTTTTCCTCAACATACAAGTAATTGCATTTTTTGGGGAGAATATTAAAAAATAGAGATAGATCGCTTTCCATGACCAATCTTGCATAAATTGTGTGGACCTGGTAGTGACTAGGTGTGCAGCTGACCATTTTGTTCTATACCAATTTTAAAACTTCTACTATAGATTACAGATTGGATTAGTTCAAAGTAACATATTCGACAAAAACATGCCCCACTTTTGTGAATTGGGAAATTATATATACATATCCATCTCTGTTTTCCATTGTACATTCAAGATATTGGTTTGCATATTTCTTTGATGTACACAAAAACTATTTACATCTAACTTGTATTTATCTACTTAGGAAAATTTAATATTGTATTGTCCAATTATATAGGCAAAATTGTCATCTCATAACTTAGTTTGTTTTCTTGCTAAATGTTGGCAGATGATTTCAGTTTAGTAGTTATCCATAAAAAGGGGCAACATCACAAAAGTTTGCAACAAACAAACATTTTATAACAAAAAGAAAGAAGAAAAAAAAGTTGATTAAAAAAGTCAGAATGAAAGAGAGGATACAGAGCAGGAATTCCTTTGCTGCAGGAATTCAATCACCAGTTGATGCAGGTGCAAGAAATGGAGCAAGTCTTGCAAGTGCAGTGTTCAACATATCAACCACATGATTGGTGCTGGGATCATGTCATTCCTTCAACTTTTAAAATTTTGGTGTTTTCCCGGCTCTCTTATTGGTTGTGGGTGTTGCTTTCATGGAGATGTTACTGGAGAGTTCATGTTAAGGTATACTCATTCGCGAAAGTCAACCACTTATGCTGGTTTGATGGGTGAATCTTTTGGAAACTTGGCTCCCTTGCTTGCAGATTAGTGTGATAATTACCACTTTTGTTGTCTCATCATCTATCTTATAACATTGGTAAGTTTTTAACTCTATATGATTTTAGTTTTAAATTTTGTGTGTTTTCACTTGTTACTTGTTCCGTAGTTGTTCTCGCTATTTGTCTTCCTTGAGAGTTGAGATAAGGGACCATTATGTTCCATGTGGTGGRAAATGGGTAATGAACTAAACAGTTTGACCAAATTAACTAATCTAAGTTGGCAATTGCTGTTTTATGAACTTGAAGACAATGACCAATCAATCAAATCTAAGCCTTAGTCCCATGATTAGGGTCGGCTACATGAATTCGAAAACAATGAATACAAAGAAAATTGTACGGTTGAATTATGTTGAACTTGGAAATCAGGATGTATAGTAAGTTAGTAATCCATGTTAGATGTAAMAATATGAGGTGTGCTATCAAATATGCAAAGGATTTTATTTCATATTACGGAGTATTAGTTTATGTCATATTATCACGATCCTTTTGTGAATCTTTGAAAAGTGAGAAGTTGAGAACCAATAACTTGTGAATTTGATCATCGATTGATAATCAATATCTAGTGATTTTGCAAAGAGTTAGGCTGTTAGGCATAATGTATTATTAACTCATCAGTCCATATACTATCAGAAGCAAGATAAAAGAGGCCCTCCAAAAGTTACTATTGTCAAAAGTGACTGTGTGAGCTGTGTCAAAGCAGTTTTTATTTCCTTGCGTCTACCATTGACATATGTTAATATGTTATCCAATAGCACCTTACGGATGTATGTCTTTCCATCAGAATTTGCAGAAAATCTGATTGTCTTAAACAGTAAATTAGTAATCGATTCTTTGTTGTCCTTTTATCGGCGAAGAAAAATATATGTTGTTAATGCTTGAATCTGCAGGCCTGAATAGTACATAACAGGTTACTTTGATTAGATATAGACTGCCATAGTTAATTACTCAAGCTTGAGGGTGAAGTATAATATTTACAGAGAAATAATTTTTGGTTTAGTTATTCATGATGTGTACACAATAAATTTCAAAATATCTCCTAAAGTCCTATTTAGTAATCTGAGCAGCTTTGTGCCCTGTGAATATGTGTAAATGAGCGATCTTAGAGTCTTAATTCAGTTTCCTATCTAGGACATGACAACCTTTGGGTCGAATTAAGCAAAGGAATATACATTTTAAGAGTTTTTCATTATGTTGAAAATGAATTTAAGTTTTGAATGCTAATGCTCCATCCAGCCTTGCAAATATTCAAACAACTGTAATCTAAAGGCCTTCCTGAATATGTTCATGTATCAGTGTATAAGTGACARAGTCTTACCATAGGATTTTGTGGACAGTGGTAAATCTAAGGTTTGATTGTCATTATCTGAAACTCTAGAACTCATCTGTTTGTCCCTATTTTCTTTTTATCAAGATTTTATATGTTTATTAATAACTAGAACTTCTTGATGTCAATTTGTTACAGGGGACGTGCTTTCGGGAACCAAGTCTGGGAACATCATACACACTGGATTACTACAGGAATGGTTTGGATTTTACTGGTGGACTTCGCGTGCCTTTGCAATTCTCTTTGTTGTACTTCTTATCCTTCCACTGGTGCTGTTTCGTCGTGTAGGTAAATTACTTCAAAGGCCCCTTCATCACTAATGAGGCTGTCTCTTATACACATCTAGATGTGTATAAGAGACAGCGTCTCACCTGGTATCAGAGCGGTACGGTCATGGTGACTACAAGCGCGCAAAAAGTCGAGGCTTTAGAGGAGCAAATCGGAGAAGTAAGCTCGGAACTCGCTGCGCTCAAAAACCGATTAGAAGCACAGGAAGAGAGGGTGAATAGGCTTCTAACCGAGTCATTAGAGTTGGCCCAACAAAACATGAGGGAACAACTCAAGGTTATGTTCGAGAACGAACGGAAATTGCAGGAGGAGATAGCCAATCGTAATGCATTGCGATTGGATGGAGGGGAGGATGGATCGTTTCAGAGAAACCCAGGAGGCCCAAGCTGCCGCGGAAAGGCAAACCAACGCACAATTAATGGAAGAATTGAGGGCAATGAATGGTGGGGGATTACAGCCCAACCAACCAAGGGAGGGTCCGCGAACACCACACCCATCTCCCAGGCCTGCGACGCCACCAGCGGAGGATAATTTCCACCATTTGGAGGGGAGACATCCCAACCAAGACAACAGAGGGGAACAGGGGGGGCATAGATGGAAACCGAGACGACTCGAAATGCCCATCTTTGATGGGAATGCTCCTGACAATTGGCTTGTGAGGGCCAAACTTTATTTCGACTTTCACCGACTTACGGAGGACGAGAAAATGGAGGTCATGGTGGTGGCTCTTGACGGAAAAGCACTTACGTGGTTCCAATGGGAACAAAAGCGTCGTCCATTCACAGGGTGGGAAGATTTTCGGCGAAGGATGTTGCGCGAATTCAGGCTATCACACATTGGTAGCCTTCATGAGCAATGGCTCGCTCTTAGACAGACGACGACGGTGGAAGAATATCGACGGAGATTCATTGAGTTGGCCTCTCCGTTGGAGGATGTTTCGGAAAATCTAATGTTGGGTCAATTTGTGAATGGATTGCGGGAGAATGTTCGCGTGGAACTCCGGTTACTAAACCCCTATAATTTGGAAGAAGCCATGGAAATGGCAGGTAGAATCGAAGAGAAGAACAGGGTCACAAATGATAAGAGGGTTGGATTTGGGCCCTTACGAAGTGGGTCGGGTCCAGCCCAGAGCAGCCCGTCACAATTGAGCAGCAAGGGAGTGGCAGGCCCAGCCCAGGTGACTTGGCAGCCCACAACCAGTGGGCCAAATCGGGTTTGGCCCAAACCAACAGAATCACAAGCGTCCGTAGCCAAACCAGCCCAATCCAGTTCGGGTAGGACCACCGGGGAGACACGGCGGCTCTCGGAGGCAGAACATCAGGAGAGGTTGTCGAAAGGCCTGTGCTTTCGGTGTGACGAGCGGTGGAGTGTGGGGCATCGATGCCGGAGGAAGGAGCTCAGCGTACTGCTCGCCGCCGACNGGAGGCAGAACATCAGGAGAGGTTGTCGAAAGGCCTGTGCTTTCGGTGTGACGAGCGGTGGAGTGTGGGGCATCGATGCCGGAGGAAGGAGCTCAGCGTACTGCTCGCCGCCGACGACGAAGGAGAGGCGGAGGAAGAAGCAGATCTTAAAGAGGAAGAGGAGTTGGAAACGGCACAGGACCCACCTGTGGAGGTCTCACTATACTCCGTGGTTGGGATCTCGAATCCCAAGACTCTCAAGGTTAAGGGTAAGGTGCTCGGACATGACGTGGTGGTGATGGTGGACCCCGGGGCCACCCACAATTTCATATCCACCACCCTAGTAGAGGCGGCCCGAGTTCCATTGATGGAGGGAGGTAGTTTCGGTGTCTCTTTGGGCAACGGGGAGGTAGTGCGAGGCAAGGGGGTATGCCAAGGAGTACGGATTCGTCTTGCCGGCGGCCTCACCATTGTGGACGACTTCCTTCCACTCGGGCTGGGCAACACCGACCTCATCCTGGGTATACAGTGGTTGGAGCGTTTGAGAGAAGTGACCACTAACTGAAAAACGCACCAAATGCGTTTTCACGTCGCCGGAGCACCGGTGACCATAACCGGAGACCCCTCACTGGAGAGTGTGCCAATATCTCTAAAAGCCATGCTTCGAAATTTGCAAAAAGAGAAGCAAGGGTGGTGGGTGGAAGTCAACAGATTGGAGGTTGATGAGGAGAAGGCAAATAAAGAATCACCTCCTTCCTTTTTAAAGGATGTACTGGAGGAATTCAATCAAGTATTCGAGGTTCCTATTGGGCTTCCACCTCAACGAAGCACTGACCATGCCATTACTTTAAAGAAAGGAAGTGATCCAGTGAGTGTCCGTCCATATCGCTACCCTCGAATTCAAAAGGATGAGATCGAGCGGTTAATTAAGGAGATGTTAGAAGCCGGCATAATTATTCCGTCAACAAGTCCATTCTCGAGTCCGGTTCTATTGGTCAAAAAGAAGGATGAGTCGTGGCGATTTTGTGTGGATTATAGGGCGCTAAATAAGGAGACGGTTCTCGACAAATTTCCGATTCCGGTCATTGACGAGCTATTGGACGAATTGCATGGGGCTACCATTTTCTCGAAATTGGATCTAAAATCTGGGTATCATCAAATTCGAGTTCGAGCCGCCGACACTCACAAGACCGCATTTCGTACCCATGAAGGGCACTATGAATTCCTTGTGATGCCATTTGGGCTAACCAACGCCCCGGCTACCTTTCAATCGCTCATGAACGAGGTATTTCGACCCTTCCTTCGTAAATTCGTGCTCGTATTTTTTGATGATATATTAATTTATAGCAAAGGGGAGGTAGAGCATGAACATCATTTGCGTACTGTGTTGGAGAAATTAGCTTAAATTAAATGAGATAACTTCAGTGTTTTTTGATTTATATATTATGCAGTAAAATAACAACTTACTTTCTGATCAGTTAACGTATTGATATTTTGTGCAATGAATGAGACGTGGTGAGGCACTTTCGTATGTTGTATTTGTATGACGACAGAAACCAAAGGCTAGAGGGTTCGTCCACTTGCGCGCGTATGAGCATAAAGACTCTGTTCAATCGCTTCATACGTATATTCCCATAAATATAAAGGATAAACAATTGTCACTGCTGTAGTTTGTATTTATTACCTTTGCTCCACATTATTCGTTCATCTCCCGTGCTAACTCTTATTCATTTGCTTACATGCACACTTGTCTATCTTGCCCTTAGTTCATCAAGATTATTAACGTCTAATTATTACTCCTGGCGGGTGCTTATCTACATGCACTAATGTCAGTATCCAAACAAGAAGTGTATTATTACATTATAAGATGTCGATGAATTTATGTTTTATGCCTTTATAGGTGGTTCCAAATCTATTACTTTCAATTTATCAATATCTCTCCGTTATACTTGTCTATTCCTCTCTATTAATGTATGTGGATGCTGCCGTATATCTGTACAATCCAGTATACAGCTGAGTATCTTAATCACATTTCGCTGAATCGTTCCGAAGAGACTATCATTATCTTTGTTCTATCATCAACATAAAATCATGTAACTTTGAGCGAGTCATTGATGTTTCAGGGATACTAGATAGGTAGCATGGCCTTCTTGATGGAAACTCTTAAGAGATATTCCCGTTCGTGGCTCTAGCAAATTTAGCTAATGGTTTAAGCGTATAGGTTCTTTAGTCGCGTTGAGTTAAGTGCAGTTGATCTACAGTTACTCAGATTTGTGCCTTCGAATCAATAGATATTCATACTATATATCATTGTTCAAGCGTTCTTTGGATACGTGCTCTCCCAGGAACCCCATATACTTGCGACTCGCCTCTAAGAGCGTAGATTGGACTAGTGTAAAGTTTATTATCCATAACCACTCTTCACTTTCTGGACACGTTTCCTACCCATTAAATTTTTAAAGTTTGCTTTATGCTCTCACTATTTAGTTTTGGCAAGTACTGTAGTTCACCCTTTAAGATTATTCAATGAGCCCAACACGTAAAATTCCTGGATGAATAATAGTCACTCTATAAAGGGTTGGACGGTCAATGCAAAAAAGCTCTTATTCAGTAAGTGAACTTAAAAAAGGGATTCTATTTTTCCAATTTATAAAAAAACAAAGAATTATTTAAGACTCTATAAATGTAGAATGACCAACAAATTAATGGGTTTTGGGTCGTATAATAAGTTTTTGGAAAATATAATGATATAATATCCACCAGAAAATTGTTGCGCCAAATTACCCTTTTGGTACTAGTGTGCAGATATCTATAGATGATTCCTATTTTTCTCAACTTCCTTTATAACTTATTTGTTACATAATACTTTATGCATGTTCTCATCTAAGATTTTAACGTCAATCCCACCCGTTTAATTTCTAATTCACATAAGATTATTTATCTCGTCATCGATAACACTATGTATGCTAATTGAATCTAAGTGTTTAGCTTTGAGAAATTTAAGTCTATATCGTAATTACTTAAGATTCGCAAAGGAGTACGTTGTCTTAAGGCATAGATGTTCATTTATCAAGATCTTGCGATACTTGGCTAACGAAGTTAGAGCTTAGAGACTAATTCCTGATAAAATCAAAAGAAATTGTCTAGGAACACGTATTCGACGTAAATATTTCTTTAGGATTCTATTTTATTTTTAAATTGCAAAGTTGATAGAGAAACATTTTTTATTGACTTTAACGATAAAATTGCTATTGAAAGGTTGAAGTACAATACATCACATATAGCGATGGTGGATTGAGTGTCGTTAGTGCTAAACTAAATCCACCAACACTAAATTAAAATTCAATAATAGCGTGACATAAGGATAATCATGGTAAGATTAAAACAATGGTGTAAATCATGTGCTCTTTAGTGGTGTATCCTCCACTTATCATAGTTGAAATACCAGAAAGTAAACGAGAAACGATATTCACTTAAAAGGAGCACAAAATAGCCTAGATTTAAATGGACGTAAAGTATATAAGAGGGTCTAACTCATAGTAAATCACCACTAACACCTAGCTATGTAACCTATCCTATGTATTTTTATTTAATACTGGCCTCTACTCTTCACCGAAAAGAACAAACTGTTTCAACTCTAGTGCAACACCAAGGCATCGAGACATAAGCCCGCTAATCTACGAGTGGCTCACATCTGTATCTAGCACTTATGTTAAATTTGTAAAATATTTGGTTTGAAGTGATTCCGTCAAAAAACAACGATATACCAATCAAAAGAGAATTCCATGTCTGATAAATAGCTCGCCTATATCTCATCTCGATTAATAAGAGTATTACACAAGCTAATTACACATCTTATAGTTCTCACTCACGTCTATGTATCTCATTATTTACAGATAAGTTATCTTTATACATAATCTACACAATAATAAAAATAGCTATGAACTCAAATTTTTTCGTGCCCTTTTGGTTCTAAAAAAAGACAATAAAGAGACACGTAAAACACCTCTCATTATTACAAAAAAGAGAAATATAAATTTTAAGGTAAAATATTTATCAGCGCGTTATGCGATTGGTGTCAATCAGGTTTTAACCTACGAAAGCGATATCCTCGTTGACAACGTTTTTGGATGGGTCAGATAAAACCATACATTCTATCGTTTGAATTTAAATATTGACTGGTAGACACATTTTTTTCTCGAGCGATAATCTATCAACAAGCTAGAACAGATGATGAATCTCCCCGCAACTCTCGTGAATATCTTAATTTGGCAATTTTAATGAACAGTCGAGCCAGCAATACCTGCCAAAAGTCTTAGGTAACTGAGTTGACGCAATTGGACTTCGCACATAAACATACTCCTGACTGCTTAGAACTGCGTCTCGATCATATAAGTGATTGTAGTCTTTCTGTTCTATTCCTCCGACCTGGCGACACTGTTTCTGCGTGTATAATATGTGTCGGTTAATATTGCTCGAACCGTCATTTTATATCATCAAGCGGTTGTTATTTGTCTAAAACTCTACCTCTATAACCGTAAATTGTCAACTCTGGGTCCAAAAACAAAACTTTATTTGAATTCTCGTGGTACACAAAATCTCTCGACTATCCAAATACTACATTATAAACGCAACTAACAAGTTAGTGATAACGCATATTAACAAAGGCCGATAAATTGTAGTCGGATCGTCACGGATATAAATATGAGTTAATTAACTGAGAATGCAAATAACTCTGAAAATTTTTATAAAAGCAACTCAGACGTCATTATGTTGCCGACCGTTAAGTCCTCGGCACACACATCTCAACAGAAGCGAACTGAAAAATCAAAGCACCAAAAATCCTCTTCACACATAATCCCCACAGAATTCAAACCATTTTCAAGGCCCACAACTACATTTCTCTCTATGTATAAATGGCAATGCAAAATTACACACATGTATTGGGTGCACAATTCCAACAATAAAGACCCAATTTAAAAAATCCAAATCACGAATCAAAAATAATCCTAGAGAATTTACTGTAAGAAGTTTTTGATTTCTCCGCCAGTTAAAAACAACGCAAAGAAAGCATGCGCTTATTAGCGAAACTCAAAATATTAACAAGACAAAGTATTTAGGTACCAATCGGATGACAATAAATTTAATTGTACATCAGATTATAGTGACCATTTTGTTAATATAGTAACTTTTTTTATTAAATATAGTGGACCCTTATTATTTATCAACTCATATTGATGTAAATTGAGAATGGGTGACTATATTGATATAAGGGTCACTATATTAATATAGGTAACTTATAGTTTATAGTCAATAAATTTATTGTATATCCGAATCATACAATAACGCCGATTAACGAAGAATTCCGTAACTGAATTCAACATTAGTCAAACTGAATTCTTCACTCCACTTCTATTCCTCATTAATAGGTAGTCACACTGAATTCTGTTCTTCACTCCTATTAGGGGATGAGATAGGGTGATCCTTTGTCACCTTATGTTGTTTTATCTCTGTAATGGATTCCCACCTCTCCTCATTAAATGAGTCTTTGCAATAAAACAGTCACTCTGGAAAACCCATCTCCCTACCCCTAGGAAGGAACTTTAAAATCTCCATCTCTTGTTTGGATGATGACCTCTTGTAGTTTGGGGAAAAGTTTCAAATGGAACTGCTACTGCAATTAAAAACAGGTTCTAGACTGCTTTTCATTACACTTTTCCAGGTCAGAAAAGTGAAACACTTCCAAAGGCCAAAGCTCTATTTCTCTACTAAATACACAGACCAAGAACATTCAGGAGATTCCTCTTTAATTTCTTAATTCTTGGAATGAAGGTTAGCCCAGACCTAGGTAATCTACCCTTGGTTTTCCATCCTATCATTACATTAATATGAAAATGGCATCTTCCTTCCCGCCAAAAAAAAGATTCATAATGAATTGATAGAATCAATTAGGACCTTCTTTTAGGGCTCCACCACAAAAAAAAAAAAGAAACTACGCCTTATAACCATTGGGAACTGTTAACTAAAGAATAAGGAGCTAGGAGGACATAGAATCAGACAATTTATCTAACTTGTGAGGTTCCATTACTCCATAGGTGTTTAGAGTCTGTCCTAGAATTACAAAAGTGTGAGTCAAGTCTTTTGGTAGCTTACCTATGGACCCTAACAAGTACTCATAAAATTGGATGGCTAACACCCTAATTTGAGTCTCAAAGTTAGTGCATAGAGGATCCGAAAGGAATAAATGGATCACGGAAAGAGTCATACCCCTATAAACAAACTAGAGAATGCACTTTTCATCCCCATTGAGCCAATTTACATTTCTGTTGATAGCTAATCTTTTTGCGGCAGTCAGAGGTGGCCAGAAGTAAAGGCAGGTACTTGTAAGCATAAAAATCGGACATGAGCCTATAGGCAAGTTTTTGCAATGAATAATAAAGAGGCATGGATGCAACATGCACATGAGATACAAAGCCAATAACAACTGGTAGGCCTATTGGGGCCCAACTAAACATGGATGGCAGGAGATATCACTATTTTTTCCTAAATGCGAAAACGTGCTTTTATACGGCATAAATGGTTGATTCTAAACAACCACAGACATATACACTAAACATGTACAATTATTGCAAGGGCAACAACTCAGGCCCCTTTCAACTTAGATTAGGTGGTTACAACCAAGAATGGCTTGAAGGAAGAGCAGATGCTTTGGGCAAAGGGAGTAAGGAAGGCGAATATCAGTTGTAATAGACTTGTAGAAAATTCTTTTAAACACCCGAGCCCTAGTATGACATCACTACTATCACTAAACTCAGAGCTTGGGCTAAATATTTGGAGGGGATATCCTAAACTCTACCTCTCTACTTTGTGTAACTCTGTGCTGTATGATCTTTTTCACCCCTTAAGGGGAACATCTTTTAATTTAAGTTCTCTTTTAACCAAAAAAAAAATAAAAATTCAACATTAGTTCCATTTTATCAGAGTCAAAGAGCCCTCCAATGGGAATTTCAAAAGAGCAGGATGCTCACGGGAAGGGTGATGTACAAGAGAATAAGGTAGTAAAGGAAAATGCAGAGGAAAAATGAAACCGAGGAATAGGATGTGGACATGAATATCCTATGTCATCATACAAGATCAAGCAAAGCCCACAATACCGGTATTTTAGCAACCGACATAGGCCCGGGGTTCCTTTCTATCCATTTCAAGAAAGGAGTACAAAATATTAAAAAAAGGGAAATCTATTGAATTAACAATTCGAATGTGGAAAAATCTCAAAGGCCGTTATGTTCAGGAAAACAAAGTAGGTTGCAACAAGAGGAGATGCAGGACGGCCAGGAGCCCAGTTTGGTGGATATCATTGGTGAACAAAAATGATCAGGAGCAAATCCCCTATGAAAAGTCATTTTTGAAAGCGAGGAAGGAATGTTAAACCACATTGAAGCAGGAAAGCAACTTTAAATACTCAGATTGAGGAGTATTGAGGAGTATATACCTCATATAATATATATATAATATATATATATAATATATATAAATATTATATATAATATATATATATATATATCATTATATATATATATATATATATATAATATTTATTGAATGTGGCCACGGAAAACTCCCTGAACCAACGTGTCATCCAAAATACTGGGTCAAAACGATCACGTGGCAAAAAGCCAACGTAATACTTACCCGGAGCCAAATACGGGTACGGAGAACCCGACGTTCTTACACAAAACGTAGTAAAGGAACCGGCTCGGAAGCACGGATGGATGAACAAGTTCACCCCATCCAAGTGCCCACTTGGTTTTTAGAGGATTCCCATAAAAACCAAAACCACAGGAAAAACACACATATAAAATTTCATAGCAATTTATTTGCAAGACCCGCAACTAACTTCTCTACTCTAGCTTGGCAACTTTTAATTCCATAAACTCCATACTTACTTAAAGCATCGGAGGGAGATAATCCAAACTAGGATTATTCTCACTTTGTGCAGGTGCGGCCTACGGGATTTCTCTCAGCCAGGAGTCAAGAAAACGCGAAGAAACCAAGCCACGTGCAATAGTAGAAGTCAGCTCTCCGACGGTAGCAATCGACGGGGCAACCTCCACCCCTCCTCAAACCCAGAAGCTAGGGAAAATATTGTAGCCAGGCCACGTCATCGGACATTTAACACACTTGCTACAACATATAATATATATATATATATATAATATATATAATATATAATATATATTATATATATATATATATATATCAATATAATATCATAATATATTATATATTATTGTGAATGTTTTTAAAATGTATGTATGTATGTTGTATTATGTATGTATGCATATGTATGATATGATATGTATGTATGTAATGTATGTATGTAATGTAATGTATGTATGCTATTATGTAGATACATGTATGTATGTATGTATGTATGTTGGTATGTAATGTATGGGAATAGGATCATGTAAAACACAAACCTTAGGATGAAAACTAAAAAACCCTTATTTATAATCTTGACCGTCAGGAGTTTAGGAGAATGGACGGTCTACCGATTTAATCTATGTATATACCTTGTATTTCAATCACTAGGGGTAAACATTGACAAGTTTACACAAGACGGCTACACAACCGTTACCAAATATTATAGACTTCAAACAAACAAAAAATAGTACCTGAAGTCATTAGCTGTAACACACTTAAACTGCTCATACTGTATCGATACCCAAACTAAAATGTAAAATGTATCCACTTATTTAAAGTTATTCCAAACGTTTTCAATATAACATAGATGGCTTTAATCAAACTAGGATCCATGACCAACACTAACACACTAATATATATATAAGATATTATCTATTTTAAATATAATTATAGATATAATTAACAACATATATATCATATATATATATATATATATTATATATATATATTATATTATTATTATAATAATAATATATATAAACATTTCGTTAATTGTCCTAATATACAGAACCTCAAAAAATCCTAAAATTTACATTAAATGAAAGTCTCATTATAGTTCCTTTATTATTATTCATTATCATTTTCAATATACATTTTTACGATTTCAAATATTATTAATCTCTTTCTATTTGTGATATTTTTGATCTGCTTTGATATAGTTCTATATAAGTTTTTTTATTGGTTCCAATCAGTGTATCCATTTTCTTTATCAATATAATGTAAATCTTCATATATTTAATTTTCATTCAATTTTTTTTCTCTTCTCTTTTTTTTTTTTTCTTCTTCTTTTCTTAATTTCCTTACTTCCTCATCTTCTCATAAAAATTTGGAGGAACATCGGCCTATGCAGATTCGCGAAGGGCTCCTCTTCAAACAGTCATATTAATGCCATATCTCCTGTCGTTAGTACAAACATTAACCGTATTTATTACAAAGATATAAACGTCATACAATTCTCTCACATCGGTCCTTCAGTCATCCATTCTAACGCTTGAAAGTCCAGCCAGATCATGATCGTTTATTAAAAGACACGTGTGATTCGTATATCGGATTATTTCCTTTCTCGCACCAGACTATGAGTGTCTGATCGGGATCGGGTCATTCATGAGTGGTGTATCTTGGCTGAGTTATCCGATTACAACAAGGTACCCATTTGTAAGGCGAAGTACGGCCGTATCAAATCCACAAACGGATGGGGCAATCCGAAATCTGTCAATAAGGGTTGGAGGTTTATTGCACGTTGCTTCGGCGACTCTGATACAGCCCTAAAATCTTGGGCACAGTGCTTTGCTATGGGCCAGAGTAATGCGCAGAACACTTCAACAACATTCGTCCAACTAATACTAACACCCTTTCAGGTTGTATAATAACGGTAGGGATCCCCAAAAATTATTTAGAAGTGTGGGTCGCGGTATCAGACACCCCTGTTGATTGGTTGAGGCATAAGTTACAAGAGCCGCGATTTACATTCTGGACGAATTACGAGTGAATCCTCCTTTCGACGCCCAACTAGACCTGATGATATAAGTTTATGCGGAGGCAGAAAACGAATTGGAAGAGATGCTTCGCGGTTGGGGATCAAGTTTTCGCTACGCTTACCTACCATATCGGCATACGCTCATTTGGCTAGAGGCCCTACGATGAAGCTGCAGCCCCGCTATTATGGTCCT